>JAUTXX010320847.1:0-13690 GCA_032273605.1 Panulirus laevicauda | reverse complement strand
CCCCCCCCCCCCCCCCCCCCCCCCCCCCCCCCCCCCCCCCCCCCCCCCCCCCCCCCCCCCCCCCCCCCCCCGCCCGCGGGAAAGGAAGCGGGTGTTTGCTATTCATCAGCAGGTGGATAATACAATAACTTAGTTCATAGACATAATAGGAACACGGCAGCAGTATGCTCCAGCATCAGCATCCTGTAGGAGAATAAGCAGCAGTCTGCTGCTGCGGTAGTATCAGTAGAAATGCTGAACAGTATCACCAACATGTAACAGCAGTAGCAGCTAAGTAGCAAAATGAAAAAAAAAAAAGATGCCAGAGACCAGCACGTGATGTCAAAGACCAGAACGTGACGCCAGAGACCAGAACGTGACGCCAGAGACCAACACGTGATGCCATAACCCAGCACGTAATGCCATAGACCAGCACGTGATACCACAGATTAGTATGTGATGCCTTAGAGCACCATGTGATGCCACACACCAGTATGTGATGCCGCAGACTAGCACATGACGCCAAAACCACTACGTGATGCTACAGACCAGTATGTGATGCTAAAGACAAGCACATTATGCTACAGACCAGCATGTATTGCCACAGACCAGCACGTGCTGCCAAAGACCAACACGTGCTGCCATGGAACAGCATATATATCCCTAGATCAGGCTGGATCCATATACCAAATTGTCGTAACGTCGTACTGATGGGCTGCACCGTTGAGTGTAAATGTCGCCCCTCCAGCTGAAGGGTTGTAAAGGTCGTCCCGCCTTGGTTCAGGGGTTAGTGGAGCACCGTGTCACTGGTCCAGCAGGCGACACCAGCAGCGCACGCCCGCATTGCCTATCTGATACCACAGCCAAATGTCAACAGATCAACAGACTATTATAGGCGAAAAAATAACCAACAACTAAGACTAACCAGGGATACAAATTAACAGAAAGATTGAAATAGAAAAGTTTAATGAAATAAATAATAAATTCACGATCATGCAGTGTCCCGCCGATTCAAACTAAATTTTGTAAAAAAACACATGAAGAACAACAACAACAATAATAACCATAACAGTTCACAATAAGAGCGTCACGACGTTAGAAGGTCAGACGACGCGCAGGTGAGGAAACTTACAGAAGACTCACTCACTACCTAGGAAAGGTTGAGATGGTGGGGGAGGATAGTGCTACGTTGAATTTCTTCAGCATGACGGTACGACCCTTGGGTATAATGGTGTAACCTTGACCGGATCTTTAACGATCAAGTTGAAGGTTACGCCATCATACCTTAGGACCGCAACGTCGCACTAAAGGAATTATAGACCTCTGGCTCGTGCAGCTGCCTACTGCCATGCTCCTCTCCTACCACGCCGCGGAATGAAGGTCCAGATAAGATACGTGATAAATGGAGGCAGGAATGGAGATATAAGAAGAGATGAATTACGAAGAATTATAACAGAAGGCCTTGGCTGGTGGGTGACTAACGTCAGTTGACAAACAAATGTGGTTCTGGCACGGCTGAATCTCGCACTAACAACTGAGTCATGAGTGGTTAATGGCAGCATAGGTTGGTCTCTCTTCCCTTCTGTTATAAGAGGCAGCCACGTTAGGACCACATGATTTGTCTGAATTCAGTTGTGTCAGGTGCCGTTCATAGTGGCCCATGGAGTACAAACGTGTAAGGCATTCTAAGCACTGAGAAGACTTTTTAGCCTTACCTTTCCGGCCACTCAAGCTTGGTTGGAATGGTCGAACAACGTGACGTGTTTAATCCTCTTGGCTTCCTGAAGGTAACCAATATTCTAAACAAATTATAGTTTATTCCATATGGATTTTAATTCATGTATAATTATCTAATTATTTGAGAATCCTTAAAATCCATTTTTTTCCTTTTCAATATCATATGCAAGTATCTTTAATATTCAATACTTTATTACATATTCTCGTTAAAAAACTGATGTACCGCGCTAATAACCTTTGTTGTTGACGCGGCAGATGATTTCAGATAATGAGTCAATGAATCTGCTGGATTTGTCTGTGTTATAATCACGGCAGACATTTTCTCTATACAGGTTTACTTTTCTGCATACATCCAGCTTCCATATTCACTATGTTTTCAGCAGCCTCTTGTGTAGTAGTCACTTGTATCTTACTACCCTCCTCTACCATTCTTTACCGACATCATTAGTCTACAATGGAAAGATTCACACTATGGCCAACGTATCCTCAAATAACACCAGTATCCACAGCAACCATCAGCAATGTCAATCACACAACATCCACGACTATCACAATTCAGTATCAACTCACTAGCAATGATACAGCACCATATCAACAACCCGTCAACCATCACCATCCCCAAGTAATGTATCATTATACACCCCCAACAACCAGTCATCCATCACCATCCACTGGTAATGATACACCCCCAACAACCAGTCATCCATCACCATCCACTGGTAATGGTACACCCCCAACAACCAGTCATCCATCACCACCCACTGATAATGATACACCATCAACAACCAGTCATCCATCACCATCCATCGATAATGGTACAACACCATCAACCAGTCATCCATTAAACTAATAATGAGTGTTAGCAGCACATCGCCTACCATGAAATTCATCCAGTGTGACAAACACACACACACACACACACAAACTCTCCATCATCTATCGATGCCTTTGTGTCCACACATCACCACCAAGATCAAATGTCAACCACACATCACCACCAAGGTCAACTATCAACCACACATCACCAACAAATGCGAAAAAAATCGAAAAGAAATGCCTTGTGGCACATGATAAGGCTAACAGAAAGCTAAGTTTTAAATATCATAATAATCTTTCCAATTATATAACCCTAGAACCCCGTCAGCTTCAGCTGCGCTATAATCAGCAGCAGGTATTAGATGGACTCCTTTGGGTCCTTCTCTTTCATGCGAGACAGTTTTGTAAACCATTTACAGGGCGAACACTTAATAACCGAATTTCAGGATGATTTTCGACGAAATCGCTCGTCTGACAAATCTGCTTAATTTCTTTTATGATATGATCAACACGTATGATGAAAGTAAAGCGGTTAATGTCATCTATTTTACAGGCAAAAATCAAATCACATAATAATGATGTGGTTGTACTTCAGTGAATAGGAATTGGTTGGCTGGCCCGTAAACAATGAGGCGTGACTAATGGTCCAGCCTCATAATGGTGTGACGTATGAGGTGTGCCATACGCATCAGTTATGTACCCGGTTTTCTTTCTCATGCGTATTAATGATGTTGTGAGATATCAAATTTAGCATGTGAAAATAAGCTGGAAAATAAATCTACAAGTAAACTTGAACGTTTACAGCTTCAATCAGGCTTATAGGTGGAACTTGAATTTTGAGTGTAAAGTTTCACATATCGGTAATGAAAACGAAATGTAAGCTACGATATGAATTCTGTTGAATTACAAAAGGTAGATGAGGAAATGGGCGTAATAATCGCTGGAAAGCTAAACCAAGTAAGTAGTGTACAGAAGCAGAGATTCTAAGGCAGGGGCTTTCGAATTTAAGTCTGGGGAAATTATTCATACTCTTTCCTGTTCACTGGTTCGTTCCCATCTTGAATATTGCGTTCACGTTTGGTCACCTTCCATGAAAAAAAAAAATGGAGAGTGTACAACGTCTGGTTTCCGAGACTGAGAAACAAATCCAATGTGATTCGACTAAACCACTCTAGCTAAGATCAGAGAAGGTAAACATAATGCAAGTATTCAAAATTATCTGAGGCTTTGGTAATCGTGATCTAACAAGCTACTTAAGACTTAATTCGTTTATTTCACTCGTAGTAATAAACCCAAACTCGTGGGTAAACATTTTACATCAAATAAGGCAGAGCACTTTTTTCTTGAACAGGATTTTTAACATCCGGAATGATTTACCAATCATGATAGTTGAAAGCAGTACTATAGATCCGTTTAGGAATAGACTTGATAAATACTTCGCTTAATAAGTCTAAGACATATCATTTGCGCCTCCTCAATCACATTAACAGTATGCAGGTTTTTCTCTTTAGATTATCTGTATGCCATCCAACTTTTACCACACTAACTTGTGACTTTCTGATATCTTCCACTATCACATGCACCCTAGAAGGGACCCAGTGGTCTGTTGCTGTTTGAATCCCTTCACGAGGTTGCATTTGCTTACGTCCAATGACGAAAATAAACTTTCCCAGAAACTGACTTTTCACTCGTAGTGTAACTCTATGCAGACATATTAACTTTAAAACTTATAATAAAATAATCAACTCTTTACAATACCTTGCTCAGGCCCATTTGGAATACGCTGTTCAGTTTTGGGAACCAAACATGAGCAAAGACGAAAATAACCTACAACGATTATTCTTTATAATAAAGAGCTTTATATGATGAGATTGAACGGAAGTGTTCACAGTAGTAACTTTCGACAATGTGGAATACGAATATCTCTTCACTTTAAATAGATTCAATGACTAGATATAACGGTATGAAATCAAACGGGATGAGATATATTAGCAACGTGGTTAATGATATCAAATCATTGGAAACGGCTGAAAACACTGAGGCTGTACTCCCTGAAGATCGGCTGAGATAGGTGCATCATTATTCATACCTGTAACATCCACTAGCACTACAGGCATGGAAGACTGTAAAATACTACCTCCGAGATTCAGTGGCGCGATATTCACAAAAGAAAGGACTCTTTAAGCATCCAGAGCTCAAGACTTTTCAACACCTAGTCTACAACTAACAGAATCACCAGGGTATGCACAGTGAAAAAGTGTTACTGAGCGCTGGACTAGTACCTGCAGTGTACCAGATCCGCCTGATTGTGAGTGCTACGTGGGTTTGCGGGGTTGCGTAGCTCGTTCACGACCATAAATTAAGTCAGCTTGCCTGTATGGACTCTTCTGAAGATTCTAATGATGTGCGATATTAATGCTATGGGTCGAAAGTTTTTTGAGTTCGCTTTGTTTCCATATTTGTGGAGTGGAGCGCTGCGGGTCAGTTTCAGACTTTGGGCAATGATGTAAGAATCTAGATTCTTTTTCTCCACAACATAACTAGTGCACGCGCTAGAGGTGTCCTAAATTTCTTTAGGAAGACTGAATTCCATGGGTCTGGGCCTGGGACAGAGGCGGGCATGCCTTCAATGGTCCTCACGAAATCTTGTGTTAAGGTGGTGTCTGCTGTGTGCACTTGGGGTTTACTATTTAGGACGAAGTCTGTTGATTCATTAATTTCTAATGTTGTTTTTGGCTCGCTGAATACCGATTCCTATCGTCTTTTTGGAATCTCACTCATGTCTTGACAGTCGTCGTAAAGCTATCTCTTCCGTTCTGAGTAGGCCGAAGGCGTTTGTCGTTCTAAATTTACGTTTTACAGATGGTAAAGTAGTTTGGTTTATCTCTAATTTCATTTAATAGCTTTTTCTTCTTTTTCCTGTTTCACTTATTCTTTCTTTTGCTGAGTGAATTGTGGATGCTGGAGAAGATTTACAATTCTTTATCGCCTCCTGTAGAGTTTTCATCTTCCTCGTTCTAACCTAGAACTCTCGTCTTGCTAGTACTGTCTGCAGCATAATTGGAATACCAAAATGGTCATGTCATTTTCACATTCTTCCCGTTTTAGTACCCAGCAGGGTTTTCCACTGTGTCACAGACATCTTATTGACCACATCATCAAATATCCATTTACTATTAAAACTGAAATTACTTAAAATACTTCCACTGTTTCGTGTGTTGTGAAGAGGCAGTTTAGCATCACATTGTGATCACGGTATAGGATGTCTGAAATGGTAATATCACATATTAGGTCAACATTATTTGTGAAAATTAAGTCCAGAACGTCATTACCTCTTGCTGGTTTTCTTATTTGTTGGTTGAGGGAAAATTCTTCACACAGTCTGAATAACTTTTTTGCAGCTGTTCGTCCGAGCTGCCTCCAGTATAAATATTTTCCGCGATGATGTTATTTCCTGCCTGTCTCCATTTAATGTGTGGTAGGTTGAGGTCTCCAAAGAGAATTATATTTGGGACTGGGTTTTCGAGATCAAGACAGGATTCTGTTTCTTATTTGTTCCGTAAATTCATGAGGCTTTGAATTTTGGTGATTTACAGATCAATGCAGTAACCACATTTGGGTTAAATGTTTAAACCTGACCATGCGTGTTTCTACTACATCATTTGAGGAGTTCAGGGTTTCAGTTGTTATAAGTGTATGCACTATGTACACTCCAACTCCACGTAATCTAGACCTGTAGCATGTGTACAGTTTGTAGTTTGGGGTCCACACTTCACTATTCATATGGTCTTTCTGTTTTACAGTGAAGGCCGCAAATACTGCACTTGACTCGATAAGAAAGCCACTTACAAATGGGATTTTATTTGTTCCATGTAAATTGTCCCTGTATGCTGGCATATACGAAGGACGTTACATGGTTTATCTCTGCATTGTTGAATCTAACAGAGAGCTTTCAGTTACCTTGCCTTTCTAAAGAAAGAAGCTATTGTCATTTCCTCATCCTCTGGTTCTTCACTGCCTCTGTTTGGCCCTTTGTATATCACTAAGAAAGACCGTGTATATGTGGTGTGTGGTTCTCACAGTACTCGTTTGCTCAAATCTGGATAGGAGACTCTGCATCCTTCCTCATCCAAGCATTTATCTTTCTTTACACAGTTCAAACATTTTCTTAGGTGTATGAATTTACATCTTCCCTTGTATGATATGATAGTCTTGCCACACATGCAATTCTCTTCATGTAGTAACTACAAACTTTGTCCATTCCCTGGATTTGTTGTTCACTTACTGCATCCTATCTCACCTGCTCAGTGTCTATGGCCAGGCCTGAGAGAGTTTCCTGGTTTCTGCTTTCTTCCTCCTCAGAACCACTGTCTCTTTATATACTCATATTTCTGCTAGAAGTTTCCTGGCCTCCAATTCCTCCCTCTCCTACTATACCTGAGTCAGTGTCCCTCTCTATCTGTGCTTGCCGATTCCTGGCATCCACTGACTTTTCCTTCTGTATCTGGATCAACATCTCTGTCACTTTCTCTGCTCGGGTCTGTGGCTGAAGTTTCCTGATCTCTGCTTCCAACATTTAATTCCAAAATGGACTATCCCTCTGTAGCTGTGGCAGGGTCCACTACGTTTACTGATTCACTTTCCACAACAGCATTTCACATTTTTGAGCTTTCGTCTGGGTCTACGATGAGAACGACGTGCGATTTTCTCCACTCGATATAGTGTGGAGGGGCAGTGCCCGTGAAAACTTTTCCTAATCCGCTTTAGATTCCCATTCAATATTTTCAAAAGCAATAGGATGTGTGTCTGCAGCACATAACCTATACGTACCGTCTGCCTGTGAAGCACTCTTAATTTATGCTTGCACAAAAAATGTGACAGGTTCTCCTACGAAGTCATAGCCCGCCACCGGCAACACCACACCTCACCACCATGGACCACGCCTTCACACCTTACCATCAGCCACACTTGCACATCCCATCACCGTTCACGCCTTCATAACCCACCAACGGCCACATCTCCACAACTCACCACCAGATACTTCTCCAAGCCCCAAAACAGGTCACACCTACACACCCCGCTACCAACCACGCCTCCATACGCAAACACTGGTCACGACTCCACAGCTCACCACCGGCCACGCCTCGACACCCCACCACCAGTCATAGCTCCACACCCCACCATCAGTCACACCATCACTACAACACCGGCCACACACTCTACAGTCCAGCACCTGTCCCACCTCCAAACCCAAACACCAGTCACACCTCCGAACCAGGTCTGAGTGCCTACAACTCCAAACCAGGCCTAAGTGCCTACAACTCCAGACCAGGCCTGAGTGCCCACAACTCCAGACCAGGCCTGAGTACCTACAACTCCAGACTAGGCCTGAGTGCCTACAACTTAAGACCAGGCCTGAGTGCCCACGACTTAGGAACATGCCCAATGTGCCTACAACTACAGGCCAAGCCTGAAAGCCTACAACCCAGGGCCAAGCCTGAGAACCTACAACACCAGGCCAATACTGAGAGCCTGTAACTAAAGACCAAACTTGAGAGCTTACATACTTGAACCAAGCCCGAGTGCCTACAACCACGGGATAAGCCTGAGAGCCTACAACTTCGGGATAAGCCTGAGAGCCTACAACCACCGGATATGCATGAAAGCATACAACCACACGATAAGCCTGAGATCCCACAACTCCGGACAAATTCAGGCCAAGCCTAAGAGGCTACAACCCTGGGCTAAATCAGATAATCTTCAACTCTAGACCAAGCTTGATAGCCTCTAACTCCAAGCCAAGACTGAGTCTATAAGCCCAGGCAAACCTAATATCCTACAATCTAGATTGGATACAACCCCAAGCCAAACCTGAAAGTCTACAAACCCAGATAAAACCAGAGAAACTACAAACTCAGGCCAAACCTGAGACCTCACAGCCTCGGTCTAAGCCAGGGAGACTACAACTCCGGGCAAAGCCTGGGAGATTACAACCCCGAGCCAAGCCTGGGAGACTACAACCCTGGGTCAAGTTCTGACTAGCTGCAGGCAGCGACGGAAGAAAGGCGGGAATAGGCCTTCATCTTGCGTCTTGCGGGACGTCACGAAATTACGTTATCAGACATTCCTTTGAGACAATGAGGGTTCCATTTTGTGTTTAGCCGAGCACCAAGTGTAGTAGGGGTGAGGGAGGGCACGACACCGGGGTGAAGGAGGGCACGGCGCTAGGGCGAGAAAGGGCACAGCACCGAGGTGAGCGAGGGCACGACACCAGGGTGAGCGAGGGCACGACGCCGGCGCAAGGGAGGGCACGACGCCGGGGTGGAGGAGGGCATGACGTCGGAGTGAGGAAGGGCACGAAGATGGGGTGAAGGAGGGCAATGCACCGTGGTGAAGGAGGGCGTGGCACCGTGTTGAGGGAGGGCGTGGTACCAGGGTGAGGGAGGACGTGGCATCAGGGTGAGGGGAGGCACGACGCCGGGGTGAGAGAGGATACGACGCAGGGGTAAGTGAGGGTACGGTACCGAGGTGAGGGAGGGTTCAAAGCCTGGGTGAAGGAAGGCACGGCGCTGAGGTGAAGGAGGGCATGGCAAGAGGTGAGGGAGGGTTCGGCGCCAGGGTGAGAACGGCACGATGCCGGGGCGAGGGAGGGCGAGACGCTGAGGTACATGAGGGCATGGGTCCTGGTTATGGGAGAGCATGGCGCCAGGGTGAGAGGGGGCACATTGCCAGGGTGAGGACGGCACGGCGATCTGTACGTCCACCACCACCGCTATACTCCCTCAACACCCACTACCACCACCACTATACTCCCTCGACACCCACTACCACCACCACCATACTCCCTCAACATCCACTACCGCCACCACGATACTCCCTCAACACCCACTACCACCACCACCATACTCTCAACATCCACTACCACCACAACCATTCTCCCTCAACACCAACCACCACAACCATTCTCCCCAACACCTGCCATCAGCACCACCATACTCCCTTAACATCCGCCATCACCACCACCACTATACCTCGTGGACACCTCATGAAGTCTTCGGGGTCTTCACTCCCTCAGCCCGGGATAGGCCCAGAATGTTGGACTGGGTCTTTGGTCGACCAAGTTGTTAGAATTCGCAGCCCTTAAGCCCACAGAGCCCCCACAACCTGGCTGGTCCAATTACTTTTCTACTGCGCACCGCATCCTGTTTCTGATGACAGATGGCAATGTGTTGAAGTGTCTTGGGCCCCTGATGTTTAAGGTGTTCTCTCTTGTCGTTCGTATGACACCTTTGGATTTCAGAAGTAGGATTTTAGAAAGTTTTCCATGCCTGTCGTGCAGTAAGATGTTATTTCCAAATGTAAGTTTGGAACCACACCTCCTAAGATCTTCCACGTAAAGATGATGATATACCTCTCTGGTCTACGCTCCAGGGAGTAAAACCTCTGTGATTTCAGTCGTTCCCAGAATTTTAGTTTCTTTACCACATTAAGATGGGCTGTGAAAGATCCCTGGACTCTTTCTAAATCCACGATTTCGCCCACCTTGTAGGGTGATGTTAGAATGCAAAAATATTCAGTTCGAGAAAGAATTAGAGCCGTTAATAATATCATCATGGGTTTTCTTTCCTAGCCTTGAAGGTCTGCAGGATCCAGCCTGCCATCCTTATGCATGAGACAATAGCTGTTCTTTTTTTTCGCTTTAGGTTAGGTGGTTAGATATTTTTACTCCCTCATCACCAACCAAAACCACCATATTCCCTCAACTACAGCCACCACCACCACCAAACAACCTCAACACCCACCCACAACCACCACCATATTCTATCAACATTAAGCACCACCAGCAACACCAACACCACCATACTCCCTCAACATTAAGCACTACCACCACCACAAATAAACTCCTTCAACACCAACACCAGTATCACACTCTCTCAACAACCACCACTACCATACTCCCTCGATATTCACCACCATCAGAACTGTACTTCCATATCACCAACCATCACCATCAAACTCCCTCAACACCCACCATCACTATACTCTCTCAACACTAACCACCACCACTATACTCTCCTAACACCAACCATCACCACCACCACCCAACTCTTGCACCAACATCACTACCATCACCATCCAACCCCTGCACCAACATCACCACCATCACCACAGTAACACCCAACCCCTGCACCAACATCACCACCATCACCACTCAACCCCTGCACCAACATCACCACCACCACCACAGTAACACCCAACCCCTGCACCAACATCACCACCCAACCCCTGCACCATCACCATCATCACCGCAGCAACACCCAACCCCTGCACCATCACCACCATCATCACCACCACCATCACCGCCCAACTCCTGCACCAACATGACCACCACCACCACAGCAACACCCAACCCCTGCACCAACATCACCACAGCAAACATCCAACTCCTGCACTACTACAACCAGAGCGACACCCACCTCCTGCACCACCACTACAGTGAAACGCAGCCCCTGCACCCCCACCACAGCGACACCCACCCCCTGCACTATCACCAATACTACAGCAACACCACCACCGCCACCACAGGAACACCCAGCCTCCACAACACCACCATCAGACCACAGCAAGGTGGTATAGCCCCAGGCAGGTGTGGCTGTACCCCTGGCGCACCTTCTCGCGCACATCCTTCGCTACTGGCACTGCAGCACTTAAGCCAGACGAGAGGCAATAACCTCTCGATTGCAGCCAACATCAGATGCCTCACATCAGTAAATGAACCACTTGTGGCCAGGATTGTGTTCGTCTGTATTCCTGGAGCCGACCCGGCCTTGGGGTTACCTCTACAGGTGGATCAAGACGCGGCCACGTCTTCCCTCAGTGGTTTCTAAACTCATGTCGTTGTATTATGCTGATCTTTTTTCCTCGTTTCAAAAGCTCGTCAAATTAACATTAAGCTTGTGAGTGCGGAAACTGTTGTTTACTTTCATGATCATTATGATGCTGCATCTGCCTTTAAAGCGCCACGACCCAAAGCAAGCCTTTAAAAGATACAATATTACATGGAGTAGATGAGGCAAAAAAGTCATTGTGTTGATAAATAAAAATGCATTGCTCATTAAAGACAAAAAATAACACGAAGCGTTCTGGGACAAATGTGAGCAAAAGGCACAGTACAAGAAATATGACGGAAGTGTCATTCAGGCTCTGCAAGATCCAACCTTTATCATCATTCACAAGTGACCAGGAATTAGAAGGTCTGCAAGGCGAGCTACTGGCTCCTCCTTTATCTATCTAAGTTCCCATGATAAAGGTTTCACCTTGAAAATTACCGGTTTCTTGCAAGTTGGTAAAACTAATACAAATATGAGCCAAAATTATAAGGAGCTTCCATTGCTATATGTTAATGGTAAATAAGGTTAATTACTGACATTAAAACAAACCTAATTAACAAATACGAAACACGTCAAGGTACGTGACTGAATGAGATGAAAGTATTAATATAAACTGAAAACAAAATATTTCCTAAATGCATATCTTCCTCAAATGTTCTCGTCGTCAAGTATCACCAGAATGAATCTTAATAATTAAGTAATAATATCAATGTCTGCAACACCGTGGAAGGTACGACCGTTCTCTGGAGCTTGGGGAGTAAAGACGAATGGGTAAATACACCAACATTCCCGAGGGATCTGTAACGGTTGGGAGGATGAATTTTGGAAAATTCTAAATTGATAAAGAAAATATAAATAATGGATCTGAAAAACTTCCATAACTGGAAGAAAAAAGAAAAAACAGAGAGTTGGAATGTATGGTAAAGGATAGATCGTAGACAAACCAATGGAATCTATGACAGTCATATCACAATGGTAACACCGAGAGGAAAACTACATATTAATCATTTCTAAACGACTGTAAGGGAAGATGGACAGAAGCAATGAAGATTAGGTAAGAACTGGGATAGGTGCTGACTTATAATAACCAGGGCTGAGAAGAAATTTGTATTAACGCTCAAGTGTTTAACTCCGCAAAGGGAACGACAAATGATTTAGCGTTGAAGTGTATGAGAAAGCTGGAGATAGTAGAGAAAGAATGTCATGAGGTATTCCGTATAGACTGAGGGTAAAAGAAAAAAGTATTTTGTAACAACGTACAAAATATGAGTTATCAGTAAATAAGTAAAATCAAACATAAATCAATATATGCATACATATAATAAATTCATTTGCTTGATAGTGCCCTAATCAAATTAATCGAAAAAGCTACTCTCGACGATAATATATTAGTTTAGTTGTAACAACAAATCAGGATCTTGTTGGAGAAGTTTGATACAAATGACCATCTACATATTTCTTTTAAGGTCGCTTTCAACACTGTCATCATGACATTCACGAAAAAAATACCCGATTTTAAACGTACAAATTTTAATGATCTTCGCATTGCTCTTGACAGGCAAACATGGGATATTATGATCAATGAAAATGACATGACCGTACCTTGGAAGAGCTTCAGTATAACCTTCACAGCAGTAAATAGAACATACGTGCCAGTGCGTGATGGTAGACAGTTTATTTCTCAAACGAAACCAAGGTAGTGGAACGGTGAACTAAAAAAGAACCTGTTGTCATACGAAACTCATAGAATCCAACACGACAAAGTAAGTTACGAAAATTTGCGTATAGAAAGTAAAAGTTACACGACAAAGTAAACATCAATATAAAGAACATATTCTGAGAATAGCAAAAGAAACCCTACAAAGTTTTTCAGTTATGTTAGAAGCAAAGAGAGTCGTTACCCGGTCAATAGGTCCACTAATTACGCAAAAGCGGTGACCTCATTTAAGACAACGAAGCCATGGAAAACTATCAAATGACTTTATTTGCTTCTGCGTTTAAGATCGAAGACACAAACCAAGTCCTAAATCCAGTTTCATTGATAACAGAGGAGAACGTTCTTTAATTAACTGACATTAAAGCAGCACATACTTTCAGCATTAAATGGAATAAAAAAAAACGGCAGGCCTTGATAAAAAATTTACCGAGAACGATGAAAGAAGTGAAAAATGAGATAGTAAAACCCTTGACTGCCCTTTTTCAATAAGTCATTTGCTACGGGAAAAGTTCCAGATGAAAGGAAGTTTGCCAATGTAACACAGATATTA
>JAUTXX010320736.1:0-13692 GCA_032273605.1 Panulirus laevicauda | reverse complement strand
CTAACATTTGTCAAATTATCTTAAAACTGGTTGCAGCTGATGTAGAGAAATAAGTTTTTATGAGACCAATAACTATCTTTACAATGAAAACAATTTTGATATTTGTATACAGAAAACAGCTGAAACCTATGATTGAAGGAGTTTCCTTGATGAAACAAAGTAATATGCTTTGGTAAACACATAATATCATCAATATAAACATGAGTGTCAGTGTTTTAGGAAGATGATGAAACGAACCAAGTGATTCCTATGGTTACCTGTTTGAATCTTCAAACAGTGAAGTAGACATACACATACATTTATTTTCCATTTTGAAGGACTTTAAGGGATAAAGTAATAATAAAAATGCAAAAATCACCATTATTATGAAGTGTATTGTACAGCATAGTATTGTACATTGTAAAGCTCAAGGTCCCCCCACCCTCAATGTGCCCTGAATTAAGGCCATCTCAGGTGAAACAAAACAGGAAAAGAAGAGAAACCTGAATCTTAAAGGGAAACACAAATGAAGGAAAAATATTCCACAGTTTAGCTATTCATGGGATGAAGGAGGAATCATTGAGAGGTTGGTCTTCACACAGAAACTGTGGGAAGCAGTAGCCAAATGCATGCCATGGGTCTATATCTTGGGGATAGGGACATATGCAGCCAGCTCATGAGAAATATGGCCAAAACAATACCTACAGAATAAAGTAAAAACAGCAGTATCACAGCATGTGGAAAGTGAAAGTTGAAGATAGGTGATGCCATGAAAATTAATGAGACTGATGGTTTTGAATTCCATTCTAGTTAACTTAGAGGTGGAGGACAATCCATCTCAGATTTGTGAGCAATATTCCATACTTGGGGAAATATAACCCCTGTAGAAATTAAACAAATACTTACATGAAAAATAATTCCTGCACCAACACAATACTCCCAGCTTTAGGGAAGGAGACTTTGTGATGATGATTATGTAGGGTTTCCAGAACAGAGTGGAAGATATGGTTATGCCCAACATATCTATGTTATCACAGGGTTGAAATTTGGTGTTTTGATATTCAAGAGAAGGAAAACAAATGATTTTAGGTACAGATAAAAAGGGGAAATTGTATTCTAGGCACTATCAAATTTAACAAGTGCACTGTTTCCCCACTCTGAGATACTGCACAGATCTGAAGTGAGGGGAAATATGATCAGTACAAAGAAGAGAATGAGCATTACAGGAAGGAGGGGAAGAACAGTATGTTGAGCTGTGAAAAGTGGAACCATCTGATTAAGAGTGAATGAGGTTAGAAGAGAGAAGATGGCTTACTAAGAGAAGAAAGAGAGTAGGTCATATGCAGACACCTGAGGAACACCACTATTGATAGGACTGGAGAGAGTAGTTGCTCCAATGATAACTACAGTAACGGAATGGCCAAAGAGGAAACTATCCAATGGAGAACAAGGAGAAGCAAAGAAATAAAAGGATGGGAGTTTAGAAAGTAAGGTTCATGCCAGATCATCAAATGGTTTGGAGATGCAGAGGGGATTGACAAAAGTTTCACCAAAGTCACTAAGTGAGAAGGATTCTAAGTGTCTGAGAAAGTGAGAGTTTGGGAGAGTTTCAAAGACTTTGGAGATAGTAGAAATGAGAGCAACAGGGTGATACTGCTTCACGCAGTAGGAAACACCTGGATTTTTAGAAAGAAGGAAAACAAGCAAGGATTGGTGCTAGCTTAGAGGCATACTTCCTTAGAACTTGAGGAGGTATGCCATCTGAACCAAATGCCTTGTCCACCTGGAGCTGGGAGAGTACTTGGAAGCCCTGAGCAAGGAGAGTATACGAGAAGGCATGAGTTCAACAAAGGGAGATTAAGGCAAAGGATTAGATGTTGAATCAACCAAAGTTGACTTGGAGGAAAATATTATACCAAAAAGAGCAGCTTTAATAGTTGGACAATTAGCAATAGCTTGAATTATAAAAGTTGTTGAAGAAGTTTTCGGAAGGATCAAAAAGAACTGTCATTAGAAGAAGCCAAGTTAGCACACTTTCTTTTTCCAAAGGGTGCTTGACTTTGAGAAGAACAGCTTTGCAACAATTCTAAGTAGAAATGAAAAAGGAGCAGGTTTCAGAGGGAAAGGAAGAGTTTCATAGTCTGGTACATACCACCCCTAATGTGACACCCATCAAAGCAAGAGTGATCACACCATACATGAAAGAAAAAACATGGGATGTTTGACCCAGTCCCACCCAAGATAACCTCTGCTGTGCATTCAACACAACATGAGACATCCTGTCCCAAGAAGCTGTACCCATCCCAGAGAGTCAATAAAGCAGCTGTGAAAGGATATTTTGAGGGGAGGGGATAGAGAATGAGTATGCCAAATTAGAATTAACTGAAACTGCACTGTCCCCACCATTTCTTCTCTGTTTCAATGTGTGGCACACATTATAACAATCTTTTCTTCCTCCTTCTGCCTAAACAAAAAATTCTTAAAATGTTTAATGTATTCTTGAACTCCTAACATCTACTTGTGTGACTATAAACTACACTTCAATTACTCTTACTCTATTGTTACCCCAATGATTTAGAATTACTGTGCAGGTTGACACTCTTTCATACGGCCACCCTGGGACCTGGCCATTGCTGGACCATATAAAATACTGGAAAACAGAAATTGACCCATACAGGAACCCCTATGTAAACATATTCCCGACCCCTAATCTTGTCAGCTCATTCCACATACATACTGCTGTGTTATCAAAGGTAGAACAAGGCTTAAAATAGGTAATAGTACAATCATTAAATCTTTCAAAGTTTTATTGTTACATCAGTTTACATCAGAAGTATCCCCAGAAGGAGACTCCTCATTATCTTGGGCAAGGGTTTCGTGTGGCATACGACACCAATACAGGGCAGATTCATTAGCATTATCCACTTGTTTTGGGGCTAAGTTTTCTGCTGCCACTAACTGCAAATTCATCCACAAACTTTGTCACAGCTTTCTGACAAGTAATCAATGTAACAAATGACCATAGGTTGGTAGTTGGCTTTGGTGGACTCTTGTTACCATTGTTATTTTATTTTCATCATCAAGGCAGCTAGCGTGTGCTGTGTAAGTCCAGGCCAGGCAGCTGGTTTGTACACTCTTTCTCGCCCTGCATGTATTACTGTTGATTGTTTGATAGAGAATTGGCCAGGCAGCTGGTTTGTACACTCTTTCTCGCCCTGCATGTATTACTGTTGATTGTTTGATAGAGAATTGAAGTTTTTATCAATTCTTTTAATACGACTTTACACTACAAGCTTCCATATCAGCACTATGCATTTCTCCATACACACTATGTGCTGAAAGTCCATGTCTCCAATCAAACTTATGTAACCATTCTTGTGACGATTCACGGTCATAGCCTAGGTTTAGTTCTTTATGAAAAACTTTGGTCTGCTTGATAAGCATCTCCTCATAAATGCTTACAGGTTCATTACGTCAGAGCTTAAACCACTTTACAAGTGCACGGTCTAATTCTGTAATCCTGACACCTTTCAAAGTTTTCCAAAACTTTGAACTTTTCTGGCTTTCATTTTCAGCAAAAAACTGAATATACGAAGTTGAAAGGACTGTTAATTAGCTCAGCTGCAATGTAAACAGATTTTGATGCTGTAGTGCTGCTAACAGCACCACCCTGGTGGAAAATCCACATACTCATGGTGGCAGATTCAAAACACACCAGACCATGGGAGTTACCAGATGACAGAGCACTGGAGTAGAGATGTATAACCTGTACTCATATATTTCAACAAAATACTTAAATTTTTTGGCAAAAACTTTCCCTTTACAGCCTATGCTTCATATATCTATTCCTGACCAAGTTTTCATTAATAGGTCTCCTTTATCTAACGTTACTTTTCAGTCAGGTAGTCCTCTCTCATTCATACTCGTTTAATTCTAAACTGAACACATTTTCATTAACTAATTTTGAAATATTCTAAGTTCTGAGAACAGAAGTTTCTTTAAACAAACATTCTAAAACTGCATCCGTGCTTTATTTTCTGTCTACTCATTACAACCTACTCGTTATGGTCTATAGATTCTTATCATTCCCATATGTTCACCACCTTCACTTTGGCAATTCACATACTACAAATGATTGAGATTAAAACCATTATAATTAGCAACATCCACTATCATACTGTTATCTATTTACTTATTTATTTTGCTTTGTCGCTATCTCCCGCATTAGCGAGGTAGTGCAAGGAAACAGACGAAAGAATGGCCCAACCCACCCACATACACATGTATATACATACACGTCCACACACGCAAATATACATACATATACATCTACATATACAGATACAAATATACATTACCAGACAAACAGGTAGAAAGATTTACACCACTAATACACATAACATGTACCCAAGATGAAGCATGCATATGCCACTGATAGACTAATCCTTTGGTCACACAGGAAAAAGATACATCTGTTGTGAGAAATATCTTACAAATGGTTATTTAGAGAATTAATAATGGTTGTGAACTCTGCTCTTCTGAACTTACAGTACAGAACTTCTTGGCTGAACACCAATTTCTCAGTTCATAAGTTCAGTGGTGAAGTTAACGGTATACGCTTTTCGTCCATGATCGAAGGATTTTACTTACAATCATAAAATACATTCCCTATTGCCATAAAGTGGTCCTTAAGATGTTGCTCACAACTGTAAGCTAAGGATACACTTACAACCATACATAAATCATACATAGATCCTTAGAGCTTTACTGACAAGAAGAAACAATTCTCAAAAAACTTAGAATCATAAATAGATCCTTAAAATGTTATAGTCATAAAGTAATACTTAGACATCTACACAAGTAACCCTTCACTTTACAGTCAGCTCTCACGATCATGCACTTAACCTCACCTAAGTATTTACCAACACCAAGATAGAGATGATATTTACACTTTGGTCTGTACAATGATAAAATATTTCTAAGGTAAAATTTCCACACATGAACAACACACAAACAAAAACATCGTCACCTCGTTTCGTACATACGTTACACAAAATTATTGTAGTGATAATTCCTCCTTCTCCCCTCATGTCATTTTCTTTTTCTGTTTTTGAGAAATCGTCCTTCTGCCCCTGAGAAATTCGTGTATAATCTATTGTTTTCCCTCTACAAATCTCACTAAGATAAGATCTTCATCTTTACTTCTTAAGCTAAAGCTTTCTACCTTATCTACTGAAGGATGTAGAGATAACTTCTTATCTACTGAGGGATGAAGAGATAACTTCTTATCTACTGAAGGATGTAGAGATAACTTCATATTCTTTTCTCTCTGAAGGAAACCTATGCTTCTCCTACAACCGAATTATGAACTAACTTAACAACGTCAGATTTACTTTTCTGTTGAGGAATATGTAAGCAATTTCATCTTTGATTCAAAATCTCTTTCTTCCGTTATAGATTGTAAAGATAACACTTTATCTGCGAGATAAAGTTTTTATCAATTACTGAAGATCATCACAAAAATTTCACATGCTGATTAATGCAAGAATAATTTCATCATTATCACTAAATAAAAAGATTTCAATTACGTATAAAAGTATAAAGGTAATTTTACCTTTACATCTGAATTAAATTCTACTTTCCAACATCTGCAGAATACAGAATTTATTTCAAAAATATATCTGAAGCAAAACTTTCTTCCTTCGTCTATAAACTTATCGTCTGAAGCAAAGGTTTTCTTCACCTGAAGAAGAATATGAAGATAAAGATAATATCATCTTCTTCACTGAAAGAAAATTTCTTTCTTCATTTATTGAGGAAAAGCATTTCTTTCTTCATTCATTGAAGGAAAGAATTTTCTCTCAGCGTCCGCAGGGGGTGTTCCCCTCAGCTCACAAAACTAGTCAGCCCCTACTTAGCCCCAGTAGCCTTCCCTCTCAGGACTACTACTGTTATAGCCCCGTAGCCTCAGCCCATCCCAGGCTACAACAACCAGTATAGTGAACCCCTACATAGCCCATTATCATCTACCATCCAGACTACAACTACTTTACTCCTGCTTTGTAGAGTCAGGTAGCCTCAACCCCAGCCAGGCTACAACTTTATAGTCGGTGTTAAAGAAGTATAGGTAGAGCCCAGTAGCCCTACCCCAGCCAGGCTACAGCAGTACAGTCGGTGTTACAGAACCAGATTTACAAAAGCTTTTGTGTTGTGAGGTTGACTGAAACAGGACAGACTTAGAAACAATTTTTGTTTAGCAAAACTCGAAGGATCAATACTGTGTCGAAGGATCCATACTGTATCGAAAGATCAATACTGTATCGAAGGATCCATACTGTATCGAAGGATCAATACTGTATCGAAGGATCAATACTGTATCGAAGGATCAATACTGTATTTCCTGAAACATGAACTTGATGTATGTAAAACTGGTATGATAAATCAAACATGAAATCTGTTCTTATAAGATCTGTCCTGTTAACGTTCCAAACCTTACAAAGATCAGAAGTTTTGTTATTGTGGTCGATTATGTGTTGTATTTGATAGGTTCTTCGTCTTTAAGACGAAGAGAATGTCTGATCAAGATTATCCCTAATGGGCCTTATACATGTAAGTCATAAGGCACACTTCAATGTATTGTAATAAATATACAGAATGGGTCCATTTCTTTGTGTTGCTCCTTATGTACATCATGACGTCAGAAGACTGACACACATACACATACATACATACACACTAATTCAACTATATATATATACACACAAAGTGTTACCGGACCCCGCCTGCACTAGGTTACACTGAGAACGAAAAGTCATCTTTAGCAAGGGTGTCGCACTGGCAGTACTGTCTCAAAGATCTTCTGACTGCAGTGGAATCCATCATTTGCCTGCTAGTGGAAGTGACGCAGCCTTGGAGCAGCAGGAACTCCAGGAAAGAGGACTTGGGTAACATCCATCCTACTCCACCTCCTCATCCACCCCGTCCTACCTCCTCATCCACTCCGTCAGACCTCCTCATCCAGCCCACTCCACCTCCTCATCCATCCCCCGCCCCGCCTCCTCATCCACCCTTGTTCTATTTTCTTTCAACACAATTATTTTTTGGCATAAACTGTTTCTACACAATTACAAACATGTTTTATGTCACTTTTTACTTACGTTTTTCCTTGAGTTTTTCGAGGATGAAATTGTGCGATGAACCGGTCCCTCTTGTGTGATGTGGTCAGGCGCGGGGGACGTATGGCTCCTGCCTGCCTGGAGGAAGATAAAAAGCTCACTTGACAAACGTTCGTTGCTTCCTTTCAACATAGGAACAATAACGCAGGTTTATCCAAGCATTTGTGCTCGGCCAAACAATCAAGAGACTAACCTCAGACCAAAATGTGACCAGTGATAGTAATCTAAGTCAGAAATGCATATAAGAAAAAAATATCGAAAAGATAAGTTAGTCTTTCAGAGAGAGTGTGGCAAGGTGAGCGTCCAGTCCTGTTTGGCGGAACCCAAGACGAGAGGTGTGGGGGTGTGGGGTGGCCTCCCGATAAGCCCCACACACACGTCAGACACTCACGTCGGGACCGATTACACACCTGGGCTCACCTGCCGACCCGACCATGGTAATTACCTGGCAAGGTAACATTTACATCACTTGGCCGGGCATTACGAAAGCCTCTTATCGTAGAGTTATCACTGCGAATCAATCCAGCAGAGGTTGGGAGCGAGGCGTCTGGGTGGCTGCACGTGTGGCCACGCAGGAGGATTAATGTGCAGGGCTGACTGTGGCTGCTGACAGTTGGCCTGCTATTATCACCCGACCCCACCACATCATCAACCTGGTCTCTCTACAACAGCATGGTCCTGACCCCTCGACCACAACATGGTCCTGATCCTTCTGACACATGACATTGACATCTCGACCTCATCATAACCCCAATCTCTCTACCACAACATGGACCAGACCCCCTCTACTACAACATGGTCCTGACCCCCTCTACCACAACATGGTCCTGATCCTTCTGACACATGACACTGACCTCTCGACCTCATCATAACTCCAATCTCTTTACCACAACATGACACTGATACCTATACCACAACATACTAATCACTCTACTACAACATGACACTGATCCATTACACAACCGTGCATGAGGAAGACCCCTGCCTCCACAACCACAACATCCCTACACCATTACTATCAATGATCGTGTCGACCAAGGTGAACACTTCCCTGTAATTTCCCAGTCACCGTTCAGTATGGTCGACGCAGATGTACTACCCCTCACCAGCCATCGGCATGCACGAAAACCACCTCCTCCAGTTCCACGGAAAATCCACCCAAGACACGAACTCACTACTGGTATATAGAGTGTGTGTGAACTCATACCACCCTAAACATACACACTTCACCACTACCACCACCACACACCTAACTACCACACATCCTAACCATACACACTTCACCACTACCACCACACACACCCAGCTACCACACACACCCAACTAACACCATCACAATCACACACACCTCAGTACTACAGTCTTTATACCACATATACATCTCGCCACCACCAACACACAAATTCCTTGCCGCATCACCACACACGCCTCGCCATTACTACCACATCCCTCCTCCCACCCCGCCCGCCTCGCCACATCTCACCTGCCAACCAACCACTCCAATGATTCTCACCAGACACGAGGGACCTGAGGTAATGGTAGGTGCCGAGACGTGTAACAAAATACATAATGAGCACATATGTACATGTTTGACTGGAGAGCAGCAGCAGCAGCCAGCTGGTGGGGCTGGTTCGTGAGCTGTTCGTATGATGAGTATTCCAACCTCACCAGAGATAACTTGATGGCCACCAGCGGCCAGCTCTCCTGTTTGGACACCTTGAGCGCTACGCTACGACACTTGTAAGAAATCAACAGAGATTATGTAAACTTCACCTAACCTTCACAACAGTCGAGATTTACCGCAATGTTCCAAAATTATCATCGAGTTGTGCCAGTATTACCCATCGTTAAGCATCGCGCTAACTGCAGACTATGTTAACACACAGCCGACAGACAGACACACCACCTCCCTCAAGGCTGCCATTCCATGTTATTCCCAGCAGTAGCAGAGTAACTTAATGTTGGTCTACGTCACCGACACACCTCGGCCATCAGCTGAGGTGATCACAGGGTAGATCAATGTCTCACAAGTGTATTACCTATTCTTACATTAGTTCAACCCACGTTTTTCCTTGATATACATAACCCTCACTACTTGTGTCACATCTAACATCGTACAACAACACATGATGCCCCAAATCACGCCAAAAAACTGTTGTTGTTTACTTTAAACGCTAAACTAACGTTGCAAGACGAAAACATTCAATATCCAATGTTACGTTTCGATGCGCAGTTAAACGGATCATTTAGCAGATAATGATCACAAACGTTGTCCACCGGGAGAGGATGATGTACGGGGTTGGCTGGTGAGGGGGGTCGAACCCCTGGTCCGTGAGATGCATTACATCCGTGACCGGAACCTCCAACATATAAACAGAAAAACTATGTAAACAAAACTGAGGAGAGGCGGGCAGCGCAGGGACCCGTGTCCACGGTTGACCAACCTGCTGTAACGCGACGAACGCGTCACGAGCACCGTCACGTCACCAGCATCGTCACATCACGCTGGTGAGGACCAGATGTGACCAGCCCTCGCCGTTGGTGACAGGGGGGGGTGTGTGTGTCTACCCTGCACAGGGTCCGGCTGGTGAGTGAGGCAAGACCAGCAGAGGGCAGTTTGTACGGTAGCTTCAGTTGGTCCAAACCATCGTTGTACGACCATTACCACAAGTCTGGAGCAGCTAGCACACTCACTCACCACGTTCACAGTACACTTGAGATGTACATAACGTTATACACACTCGAGAT
This sequence comes from Panulirus laevicauda, assembly GCA_032273605.1. NCBI lineage: Eukaryota > Metazoa > Arthropoda > Malacostraca > Decapoda > Palinuridae > Panulirus > Panulirus laevicauda. The sequence goes on along the minus strand of JAUTXX010320736.1, from coordinate 3,790 downwards.
CTGAGGAGTAACAGTAAGCGAGACGGACTTAATAACAAAAACAAAGAGAAATTGCACGAGCTACGTAATGATCGTTTGTGATGTTTACGGGTGAAATTCTCTATATCTTACGAGGAACATTCAACCTTTTGGAAACACTTTCTAGAGAGATCAGATGCTGTGAACACATCATGTTCAGTGAACAATGAGTACGTCATAGGATGAACACATCCTGGTAAAAAATATTGAACAATTATTCTAAAACTTTACGTATGCAAGGGGTACAACTAGGCTTACCGACAATGTCTTTACGGTTGCTCAGTAACAGGAATTAGTGCAGGAGTGTCGCACTTACCGCCTTTTGTGATCTGATGGCAAAAACCTAACACAGTGGTCATGCATGGATGGCACCACTGCAGGTGGGGAGGGATTGGGGGAAGGCGGTTATGGAGCACTCAGGTCTGTTCTTATGTTGTTGTGATGGTGTGTGGTGGTGATGGTGTGTGGTGGTGATGGTGTTTGGTGGTAATGGTGTGTGGTGGTGATGGTGTGTGGTGGTAATGGTGTATGGTGATGTGTGTCATGTATGTTGATGGGTTGTGTGGTGGTATAGTTTATACCATGGTATGTTGTGTGGTATGACTTGCCTCTCGTTCTGTCCTGTTAAATTCCATGCAGGATTACTTCACAAATACATGGCTTTTCTTCCATTTTTTTTTTTGTGTTCTGCCAAATGTTGTTGTTGTCCGGGGGCTAGGGAGAGACATCTATCATCCTGTCTTATCCTTATCTCATGCAGCTCAGATAAGAAACACGAATATGTTTCAGTTATAAACAGATAACCAAAACCTGGACTACGTCTCCTTGTGTCATTTGTTTTTCCCATGTATTGCCTCGTACCCTAACCCCACCCCACCCCCTCTCCCTCCTGCACTCTATCCACTCTCCCTCCCTCTCACGAGTGCTCTCCCTCCCCTCTCACGAGTGCTCTCCCTCCCCTCAGAACAAACCATGTGAAAAACTCCGTCTTTTTTTTTCTTCTCAGTTTCATTTAAATCCTTTACTTGGTCGTATCAGTCCCGGGCGTCGCTCATCGCGTCCGACGCTATCTCTCTCATCAAAGCGGCCGCCATTGTATCTCCCAGTCAGCTGATACGTTCCTCCGACGTCCCTTAAGCCTGGTATTCTCCCTGGAAAATCAGGGAACATCGCCCATATTGGTGGAGGGAAAAAGGGTCCCTCTGAGTCAGTATTGCGTCGGACAAGCAATGGACTGGTGGACAGTTTCCGCCTGGCTGGTTGGTCCGGACCATCAATGGTCTGACGATGGTATCTTGTTGGTCCGTCCCCTATCCCTCCCCCTCCACCCTCCAGCCAGCAGGGGAGGGGGAGGGGGGGAACCTGCTCAATGCCTCACTAGAAATAATCCCTCCATCAAACGTCCCAGTGGATCAAGGACCCCAGGTCCGCCATGCCACATCCCACCTCCCCCATGGCCCGTCCCCAGGTCATCCCGAGCCCCGTCCCCAGGTCATCCCGCGCCCCGTCCCCAGGTCACCCCGCGTCCTGGCACAGGGTTCCGCAGTAACCCGTCACCAGGTCCCGCTGTGCCCCTTCACCGCGTCAACCCCGTGCCCCATCACCGCCCCCTCGTGCCCCGCTTCCAGGGCCTCCAGCCTCAAGAAACCCGCCCCTGAGGGCTGTCCGCCCCGACTCTCCTGCTCTAAAGGCTCTGAACAGACAGACTCCGCCCAAGGGGCGTCCGCCTCTGGATCCCTGTATTCAGTAAGGGTTCGGTTTACACGACCTGACTGTAAACATGTATTTACACATTTGTACAAAACGCGACCAGGTGGAGAGGTCATTGTAAATGGGTACAATATATGTGGTTACTGGTTTACAGGTTCTGGCAGGATGTCCTCCGTCTTTCCTTCATAAAATGGGACGAGATCTGGCTGATTGGACGTGGAGAGAGAGAGAGAGAGAGAGAGAGAGAGAGAGAGAGAGAGAGAGAGAGAGAGAGAGAGAGAGAGAGAGAGAGAGGAGACTGTCCCACTACCATGCCCTGCAACTTTACCAACCTACTTACTCTAAGCAACATTTTCCTGTAGGAAAAAACCCAGAAATGTCATGAACATAAACCTCTCTCACATTATGAAGGTTGACAATTATTGAAAGTTTGTCATTCTAATTTTTTCCTCGCTGTATCTCTCCAGGATGTTAGATCAATATGGTGAGGCAAGACCAGTGTAAAGGTTTCTCTGGCTGCCTCTTTGTACCGTGTGGCTGCCTGTGTCGTATCTTTCAGCCGCCTCTGTGGTACCTTCCTTGTGACTGTCATTTAACGTGCAGTCTACCAGTGGGAAAACTTCATGCTTTAGAGAACGTATTATCTCAGTGTCTAACAAGCGGTGTGTAATCCTTGACCTGCAGAATACAGACACGTCACATTTATCTAATAAATGAGTCAAGGAAATATCATGTATTTACACGATACCTACATAATGAGAGCAAGGCTGCAGGGATTTGGTGATCCCGTATGTGAAGCCTGGTATCGAACACAGTTATCATCTTATCTTCTTCGTAGTCACTTGTTGATTACATCGTACTCTGGTGACTATATTGTTGTGCTCACTGGGAGACGATCACTTGGGTAAAGAATTTAGTTTTTGCTCCAGTGGGAGTGACTAATGTCGGTACTATGTGGGGTAATGATGATTCATTAATTATCTTCGTAAAAGAGTTTTTCGTTCCTGTTAACAACTCTTGTTCAGTTGTCTTTTGTTGACTGACATGTTCCTCGTAATCATTCGTCCTTTATCTCCCCAGGGAAGCTACATTCTCCCCTGCTGACGATGAGAGACTCTGTTGCTACACCTCAGGTTCTGGCAGGGGATCTAACTTTACTCTCCTGATGCAGGAGCGCCAACTGCCGGAGTCGCCAGGGTTTGAACCCCGCCCGTGGGGGAACCTGCATAATCCCAGGACGATTATAAACCTTTTAGTTACAAGAGGTCGATCAGCGGAGGAGCGGTACTTAGGCAGGGCCCCTGGAGCTGAGGCAGCTGGGAAACAGGATAAGTTCCCCACCTGCAGACCCGCCATAGGGAACACCAGTTCTGAGGAATGCTACGTCTAAATGAGAGAGTCGTCTCATCTTCCATGCTCAGCCTCGCGTCATAATCTCACTATAATTACTTGATGAAGCAAATATAATCTTACAATGAACCCATTAACGAAAACCAAACCACATCAGTTGTTGATTCCTTTGTAAGTATGAATTAGGGGCAAGTAAATGGGAAGAACTTAGACATATAGATTAAGTATATAAATAATCAAAAAAATGAACTATATATAATTCTCCATGGGTGTGAGAGCAAGTGCCACCAGTAGTCAACCAGTGCAGGTGTTACAACGATCCTTATATCACTAACAACTTCAGCGAGCAATGACCAATCGTCTTGATAGCTACATATAAACATCATCATTACGGACATTCATCACAGCAATTACAACCAGCCAGGGTGTTTTTGCTATACTTAATATAGCGTGTTACCATCAAGTATACAATGCTTGAGACAGCATGGTGATTTAAAGCAAAGAATAGAATTTTATTAACCAAGAATTTACGTATAATGTGACAATATTCTTTGGAAAAAATAAAGTATATGTGATGAGGTTGCATATGCAAATGTGACCGCATTTACATAACAATACTATTATTAACACTTACGACATAAAGATAAATCTTAATTGCTATTTCTTACACTACTTCTGAGGACTAGAATATAAATCCAGGATAACTTCATAT
>JAUTXX010320735.1:0-24394 GCA_032273605.1 Panulirus laevicauda | reverse complement strand
GAGCAAGACATGAAACAATACAAAGGTATAAAAATACCAAGAAAGCAAACTGGGAAAATTCTTTATTCATCCTTAAACATAAAACAATAACCAAGCAAATTACATCTCTATCACGTACAACTGAGAACTAAGATGAGATCCAGGTATAAAAGTGTCCCAATTGGTCCTGCTCTTCAGTTGGATTTAGAGATGTCCTGCAACCAAAGTATCACCCAGCAACTCACTACTACAAGTTTCCTAAGCACCAGTCAAAGGCATTCTGGAAGAGCTTGCTCCAAGGGGATGAAAGTCTTTGATCTGAAGGTGGCATGAGGAGTGGTGGAGCAAGATGTGGCCACTGCCATGTGAGGACACATCTCTCAGGGTGAGGCATAAGAGCCAAGTGTCTCCCACAAGGAGATGTCAAACCTGCCACACCACCTGCCCAGAACAGGGATATCACATGATAAACTAAATTATTTTGTCTAAAAACAGAAGTATTTGCAATTTCTTACATAATCAATTGTCAAGGTAAACATGATAAAACAAAATTTTTCTTGATACATCACCACCCATACTCCTTAGAATTATCTTGGGAATATTTCAGAGCTATGTAATTATGAAATGAAAATTGTGAATTCTGGGGAAAAAATCTATCTATTTGACACTACAGTACCAGGATGCTCAACTAAGATCTGGTACTATTGAATTTCAGAGGCTTTCTAAGCAAGAATGAGGATGCAAACGGTAAGACAACTGGAAGCTCCTCTTACAATTACTATTGTGAAAGTTTATACTTATTATACGCTAAATTAACAAAGGAAGGAAATCTGAGTACACTGCTAGGGTAAAAAACAGAGCCCAAAAACATCAGCTCTAAGTGGATAAATTTATGAACTATGGTGAAGCATGACTGCTAAATAAAGGAATATCAGGAAGCTTTTAGTATGGACATGCAATTATGTGAGATATCTTAGATAAGCAGATGACAGATCAGGAAAGCACCGCCAGGTATTCAAAGAATAACAAACACTGAAGGAAATGAAGAACAGGATCTAGGAGGTGATTCTGGGACAGAGACTGTGCAGGGTAAAGTCAAATGAAATAAGTTGGTGACCTTTGAGTTGGATCATCTGAACAAGGTGGGAAGGGAATCTGAGGAAGAGTTGCATGAAAAAAGATACTAAACAAGAAGGACCTGCTGAAAAGAAAGTTGTAAAAATAGAAGTTAGGAGGATTAGTAAATATAAGAAAGAAAAAGGACTGCCACTGAATATTACCTTTGATGCAAATGTGCAGTCAAGAGGTGCTTAACAAGCCAATAAATTTTCTAAAAAATGAGATATGTATAAAGAATCTATACAGACAGCAAAAAATGATGAGAGGAATCAGTTAAAGCCAGAAGGAAACATTCACTTCTAACTCAAGGAGGCTGGGATTATTTTGTATGTACCTCAGGCAATTGATAATTCCTGTAAATGCAGTTGGACTGGTACAGTAAAATAAGATAAGGAGCTAGAGTTCAAACATTGCTAGAACCAAGAAAACAGAACTCAAGAACCTAATTTGTCCAAGGGGCTGCTTAATGGTAAGGAGGGACAGGGTAAACAAAAGAGAGATGGGTTGGCCCTCTTAATAAGTTATAGCATTAAATTAAAGACTGATGGATGGCTCATTCAAATCATACATAAATATAATTACTGTACAAAAGAACTGTACTGCGGTGGTCATTGCTTTCTACAAACTGCAGTGACCCACAACACCTGTAAATCACTATCAAAGACAGAACAATTAGGATGGTGGAGGAAGCAGTGAAAAACTCACTCCTTAGCAATTGTAAAGATCTGATGACAGGATTTCAGTAACTGTACAGGTAAACAGAATGGAGAAACTTAGATTATTGGAAACACAATGGTGACAAGTTCCTTGAATGTGTGCTAGCGAGTTTCCTGTAGAAGCACATCACAGAATATGTGAATCACAGGGGGTGGTGTGCTATCTCTGCTTAACCTTGGCTTTATTCATTGCAGCACAGACATTGAACACATTGAACATGAAACATCAACTGGAAAAAATTATCAGGTAATACTAGACTGCACCATCAGGCTTGGCTTAATCTGACTAAAAAAAGACAGGCCTTTGTACTAAAGAATAAAAAAATAAACATTACAACTGCTTGTGAACAAGGGTACAGAGTTTGTTTAGGTGATGACTGCTGACACAATCACCTCAGACTGGCAGGCAGCGAGCAAGTAGAGTCTTGTTTCATCGTGAAATTTCTACTTTTGTAGGAGTAAATATAAAAAAATGGTATTGCACCTTAAAACTATTGTAAATTAGTGTAACATTATGCGTATGCGTGTACAGAACACTTTACACGAGAATTCTACATACCTTGTGAGCCATTAGGGTTAAAAGGATACTGCCGAGTAGGTTTGTCTTGGTCATCGAGGTAGCGCAGGGCCACACTTTTAGCAGATTCTAGTGCTGGGAGAATGTCTTCGGTCTGGTATATAAAGCGACCTAAGGGAAAGAAGACAGTGGTGGAAGTCAGGATGCAGTTCAAAGATTGCACTAATAGAGGGCCATCCTAGGTTAACAGCAGACCAAAGACACTCATTACCTGAGGGAAAGGGAGAGAGAAAATCCAGTCCAAGAAGAGGAGGAAAGACTCCCCAAGTTAAGGGTAGGTAAGAAGATATACAAAGTATATGTGCTTTGGGAAGATAACGTCTTTGACTATAGGGAGGTAACATGAGAAAAGGAACAAAAATACCTTATTTCAAAAGAAGAGGAAGAAGACACTCCAGGCCAAAAGGGAGGGCAAGAGGGTATTAATTCTATATATCTGCTTCTATAGTATATTCTATGTTTGCTTACAATGAATTATCTGATTGAGAGGAAAATTATTCTCATAGAAAAGCAATACCTGCTTTCAGGAGTGTCCAACCCAACTGTCTTGTGAAATAATAAAAATCTAACATTCATAATATAACAAAATAATACAGTATATGTAAACCCTCAATTTAACGGATCCTGATATAATGGATTTTGGATTTAACGGACAAACAACAAAACAGTACATTAACTAATAATAATTCAAATTTAAAGAAATTCAAAAATCTCAAACGCCGCCCCATGCACATTTCATATCACACCTGTATTTGGTAGTGTGGGATAAACTCACTTTGTTTTGGACTCAGTCTGCCTCAAGCTATCGTGCAGTCAGGTTATATGAAGAGTGTTTCTGTTATTTCAGAACTGTGACTTTACTTATTAAATAATTTTGCAATCCTTACAATTCAAAATGGTATCAAGTGATTGTAAGAGGTGCAATGAAAACAGGTGTTCATCTTCACTTTATTATAAATAAGTATCCTTTCACAGGAGAGAGGTGGCATCACCACTAGCTCAGTCTGATTCCAGCCAACAACTGCCCGGTGAGCATTCCTACGCTGCTGGGTGCTCACCGCCCAGCTATCGTACCACACACCAAACCCTACAGTGATAGAGGTGCTAAAAGAAAGCATGTGAACTTAAATGTAGCACAGAAATAGATTACTTTTGATTCAACAGATTTTCAGCATTAACAGACATCCCTCTCCCCTATTTGTCTGTTAAATTGAAGGTTTACTGTACCTTCCTTCCATTCATTCAGTATACATTTGTGTTTAAAAGTTTTTGAATCAATTCATACAACTTATCAAATTCATTCATTAGCATTAACAGACATCATCAGAAGTACCATAGGATTTTGTTCAACTCAGCCCTGTCTAAAACACTGTATATCCTACAAATGCCCATGTCTGCATTTGTTATCAGAACATTGCCATCATCAATGTAATCTAACCAACCAAAGGAATGGAATCAAAATCAGTAAGGGTGGGGCCAATATAAATGCGAGTAATAGGTATGCCCATATCGTTATAGACATTCTTTCTTGAAATGCAAAATTACATTTCTATAGACTAAGTAATTTACAAATTCACATAAAATAGGACATAAATGAGTTGGGTAAACTTTACACTAACATTACAATCATAATCATTACTATTAACTCACCTTCACCATGTGCCACCCATACTCCTAACTTTGCTCCTTCCATCCCTTTCAGCAACAATGAATCTGAAGCTTCAACTTGTACTCTAGACCAACGGGATTCAAAGCGTCCTGAAAGATTTTCACTTAGACGAACTGCTGGCAAGTTCTCTTCTGTAGATGAAGATTGTAATATTTATTCCTCCAGCAGTATTGAAGAAAATACAAATATGAAAAATAGTAAATTTTCATCTACATTAGAAAGAAAGGACATTAAATTGATGGAGTAGAGTCTGGGTTAGAGGCAAGGGTGCTCCATATCTATGTAAGAATACTATATTACATTATATCCTTATTTCATTTCATTGTATAATGCTTACACCTAAACACATTCCATATATGTATATGTCTGTGTATGTATATATGTTGATATGTATACAGGTACACCATCAATTTTCCAGTAATCTTGGTTCCAAAGCCTTGCCGAATTAATCATTTTGCCGGACCAACCGTGGTCACATCATAATAATTCATCAACGCACCTCTAACCCACTAATTACGCATCTCCCATGTGTTTTAAGTACACCAAGGACTGCTAGAAATTTAAATTAAACAAATATTAAATGCAAATCAAATAAATAAATGAAATAAATTCTATACCAGCTCAGGACTGAGGTGTTTGTCAGCTACGAGTTTTGCAAATTCATCCACATACTCGCAGCTCCTTCGTGGTTGGCAGACCACTTTTCTCCACACACTTTATTCATGGAAATTCCATGATGCTTCTTGAATCTTTGAATCCATCCTTCACTATAGTCACGCTCATGTTGTAATCTAAGTTCTTTATAGAACAACTTAGCCTGGTCCATCATCATGCTACCTGACAAGTCCACTCCATCACTCCGACGCTGTCGAAACCACTGCATCATCACTCGATCATGCTCAGTACTCTTACCATCTTTCATAGTTTTTCTAATCATCATTTGTTTCTCGGAATTGCTGTCTGCATAGAATTTCAATGTTTTCTCCCTCTGCTTCTTTATATCACAGTGTTGATGAACCAATACTGCAGAAGTCACACAGCTTACGCACCAAAACACCACAGTCCATTTTTTTCAATAGTTCTACTTCATCTTGGATCAATATGGACTGGTGTTTATGATTGACACCACAACTGATACTCTCATATGTCTTAGAAGCCATAGCTAAGGTTATATTTAAATAACTTTATTCAAATATTGGATATTTACTAAGACAGAACTTTACTAACATCGATAAACAAAATATCAAAAAATTAGTACAGTGCATGAAAATTTTACTTTAATTCTAAAAATAACACAAGTGGGCTTGTAAATCTGGTTCTGTATCAAGATGATGCATGTTCACTTACATAATCCATGGGTGACCTAGATGCATGATAATTTTCCCAGCTGTGGAGCTAGGCTGCTAAAAACACCTATGGGTAATTTGTGGAAGCAAACAACAACTGGGATTTTAAATGATGGTACGAGCCAATAAAACATCTTATGACACAAATACCAAAACACATTGCTAGACAATGGGAAGCGATGAAAGGATTAATTACATCAAACTTAGCCACAACTCCATGCTTTAAGCATTGCTTTTTTTTGTCAATTTTCTAACATTTCAAAAGTGTATAGAAGAGAAATGTTTTAGATAAATTCTTACCATGCTAACCTACTGTGCAGGTGGAGAAAAGGTTTACCAAAAATGATGGCTCCATCATTCTACAGAAATCATAAAAAGGCACTAACTTACTCAAGAAAGCTAAGGAGTGCAATTTTACCTTTTTCATCCATACTGATAATCTTAAACAATACAAATCAGTTAGAAAAATGATATGCATTATCACAACAAATAAAACATGATAACTGTAAATGAAACAAACATATTCTGGGTTCAATACTAAGCAATTAACATGCAAAATTACAGCACAATTCTCTGACAAAACCCTAAAAGTTATCAGTCAAAATTCTACCATTCGGAGGATCATCTGCTGAAAGTATTCCAAATTGTAAATCATTTTGAGGATGGGGCTCACCTACTGGGAAGAAAAACACTGGATTTTTCCACTAAACTATTCAAAAAACCTCAAGAAGAAAACCAAACAATGTTCCAGACAGGCAAAACTCATGGATGAGAACAGAAACCAATCTTAAGGAAAATAACTGCTGATGGCATCAGTATGCAACTTGCTAACAAGTTCCTCTAAAATGCCTCATTCAAGAAAGAAATGGGGTACCATGTAGCAATGTTGTAAAGCCCTATACATCAAATCAGGTACTGAAGGAAAAGCGTGCCTGCAGGCCTCATCATGGTTATAGAAAGACAGATGTTAGCCAAATAATATGAGTCACTCAGATTTAGGTCTTACCTGAAGCAGGACAAGCCAGACTTGGGCAGAGACCAGTAAATCATTTTACTATCAAATCCATCCAAGGTGAAATCCATACTGACAATCCACCAAATCATTGCAGAACTGAATCAAAGCTTTTGATGAAAAAGGAGCTTTATCTTGAAAGTGCATCTAGCCATTTTTTACAAACTCCTTTTAGGTAATTCACTATGATGTGAACCAATGTTGTTTGCTATTGTTAGAATGGACTGCTAATTCTTGAGTACATATGATAAGTCCCTTAGCTGGCTGTGAATAACTGCCATACAGTTATCTAAGAATGAAGAAATGTGTATTCCCTGGTTCATCATATGATTTTCAAGATCAAACTTTGAGATAGGAATTCCAGATATTGATTTGGTAATGAAAATCCTCTTTCCACAGCCCAAGTTGACCAAGCTATGAGACAAATGACAGCCATATTACATCTGGAGAAATCCCTAGTGGAAGGAAAGCTGGAGGTGGCTTTTTCTCTCTACTACATTCTTTGGAAATGTCCCTGGGAACTTCATGGGGATAGGTTCTCTCCTTTTCAGGGAAAAGCTAGTTCATGATTAGGACGAAAATCAAATATTTGCCAAGGGGAGCCAGTAAACAGGAGTGTAGTTTTTCAAAACACATAAAAATTTAAAGATGTATTTTCTGAATGACAGACTGCTTGGGTTCCTTGTGAAACATCTTAGGTTGGAAGAATTAGACATCCCTTAATATCTTTCTTTGCATGATGATACCTGCTATGCAAAAAATACAGTTCAAAACCAATTGGTATATTCTAAGTTTAACATGAGACCATTCATTCATAAAGATACAGGTCAAAACAGAAGTTAGCACTCTGCCCAGTGTGTTTTCATGAAACACATATCACAGGCACAATATGAAGCCACTTACACAGTGAAATGAAGCTCTAACTCATGCAAATGAGTAAACCTTGAATCTGAAGTCAATAGCACTGTCAGCAAAAAATTTAGGTGTACCTAAGGTGATAAAGTATGTATATATTGCTTCTAGGTGAAAAAAGTTCAGTATGAACACTGATTACTGCACAATGGGAAATACGAAGAAGACGGACTGGATTATAATTAATGGATATACTTATGCTTGAAGCCATCTGATACTGAAAACAAATCAAACAGCAGAGGAGAAAACTGGGTTGAAATACATGAGGTAAGGAGGTAAAAAAAAATATAAGATGAAAGGAAAAAATATGCTTTACTGAGGGTTGAAGTATGATATATGAAGATAAAGAAAAACTAATAAAGGTATATGAAAAACAAATCGAGACAAAATGTACTCTTAATTGGTTCCAAAGGATGAAAGACTGATGCATTAATAAAAAAGAAAAAAAGCTGCTTACTATGGTGGTTTATGGGATCGAGCCATCCCAGAAGAGCCATCAGCTGACAGCCGTTACACACACCCAGAGAAAAACTGGTGGGCTTGTTTCTCCATGCCTCAAGTGCTGCTCGCAAGCCTGCATGCCCACGGATTACACTGGCCCATCCTACTGCAGATCCTAAAACATCTATAAAAAAAGGTCAAAATTTACAGCAGTTTTCAAAATTCAGTATTATGGTTGTTTCATTTCATATGAAGATAGTCTATTCTTATGATGCCGCATGCTTTAAAGCTTTTATGTACACATCAGAAATTACAATGAATGAAGACCATTTATCAAATAATTATACACTTCTAAGGAATTCGATTGCACAGAATTATGAATATCAAATAACGTTTCTAACAAAATTATGTATGTGCACAGTTTGATACTGTTGCCTTCTTATGTTTATACAATTTTGACAAAAGCAAATAAAAATCTTAACATTCTGTATCACCAATACAAAGCGTACAGCTTGGCTGACCTAAGACCTTACCCAGCAGCCTGGATTTTGGGGTAAAATCCTCTCCAAAGGACTGAACCAGATATTCAACTCTTTGCAGTAACTTTACTCACATTTTTCGCTCATGCAGCACACCAGGAGTATATTTCTCTTTAGTTCATATGCACACAGCTTCAGTGTATGTTCTTGCAAGTAGCCCAGTCTATCATATCTAAACCAATTCTCTTCTATCCATTTATTCTTGATACAATACTAAGCAGAGATAAAAACTACTTTGCAGCAATCTTAAGTATTAATGACAAGTCAACACAGTGGAAGTTACCTCTACTCATCTTCATTAGAGGCAGCAGCTTCATTGTAATTGTATACCCTAACTGAAACAGTGTCTCACCAGCATAACTGAAGCCTCCTGGGAAAACCACACCCCTAAAGCTTTCCAGATTGATATCACCAGCCAAGAGGTCTGTCATTGTGAGGTCATACACACTGAAGCCAGCCTGGAGGAGTGCTGCTATCATCTCCCTGTCACCATTTGTGCCTTCTTCACGTATGACCGCCACACATGGCACACTCACTCCACTATTCTCAGGACCTGTGACAGTATGAAAGAAAATATGTGAATCCATATTATCATCACACATAGGGCTGCTCAATATAATCCCAAAGTCAAAACAAGAAGTTAACATAAGACCCAAGGTTTAAATAATACTGTAATCCACAGCTATTTTCAAGTAAAACCTAGGATTACCTTAACTAGTTTTACTAATAAGTATACCTTCCCTCAGCAGTGATAGCCAAATGTAAAGGTAAGAATCAGACATATTCAGTTATCTTAAGCTCAACACTGGAAAATAGTCAACATTTCTACAACCAAATGCAAGTACAATGGGACTCTATGATAAACTGAACTATCATAAACCCATGCAACTTCACTCTCACCTAGGTCCAACAGATGGCATGCACAATCATTGCCCGAGTTATCTAGCTTTACTACCTACCGAAGACAAAGTCCCTGTATGTGAAGGGGACATGGTAAGTAGAGTAGGCTCGGTTGGTAAGGCTGTGGTACTCTTCTTCTGCACATGCTGGATTAGTTTGAAGTTTTTCAAGCTGATAGCTAGTCTCTTCCCAAAGTCTAGCAGCCTCCAGTACTGTCAAATTTATGACTTCCTGACCTCCTACACTGATGTTTAACTGGGAGAACAGTAAAACATGAAGCATGAAAAAAGAAAAATATTTAGCCATTATGCTTACAAGCTAAGAATTCGATTGACAGGTTTAAGATAATCTGACCATCTCTTCGCAAGTTACTAATACCAAGGGTATCATTAATGAAACACAAGTAATGAACATTACCTAAGAATTCACACTTGAGAACAAAAAAGGTTGGTGGGTATTAAGAGAAGAAGATTAATTTGGTTACACGACCTGTGGGCCATGATGGGTGAGGAAAGACCACTTGCCTCATGGTACTTTACCCAGTCACATTAGACTTGCTATCATTACAAGAATCATTCACTTTTTCATGATTAAACTTACATAAACTTTTTACTACACCATAATAGGATCCACCACTGTACAAAACTATGACCATCCCCAAGCATCTACTGCGCAAATGTTTTAAGTTGACAAAACCTGCCAAAGTAAGGCACCTATTTAACACATAAAACCCAACCAACATAAATGCAATCCTCTGCAAATTCCTTGAAAGGCTTAAGAAGATTTTGTTTCAGAGTCAACACTACAGATGGCTGGGTACAGTAGCTTCTTTTAAAATGGTTTGCAAAGCTTGAGAGAGAGCAAAGAACAAATGCTAAAGGATATATAGAGAGCTACAGGTGTGTGTGTGTGTGTGTACAGCACTGCTTGATTAGCCTCTGCCAGATACCTCTGTCCTTTTATGACATCAATTAACCTTTAATCTCTGGAAGTCAACATGAAGACTTATGCAATAGGTTCCCAAAATCAAAATGGGAGAGCTAGCGTTTGCAGGCACTGCACAAGTCCCCCACTAGTACTCTAACATTTGTGTTGCTGCTGTGCCTTCTACAGAGGGTACCACTCTCTGGAAACAAATCTTTAGAGTAAATACATATGCAAATATATGTAAAAGTCTGTTAATAGTAACCATAAAACAGTGTTGTGACATTTAAAGAATTTGCATCATGAGGCTTTGCCTCATTTTGTGTTCTCTCTTGCCCACATATAAATATATTACACACAATTACATAATCATAGGAGAACATCCACTAGGAGCCCCTCCAGTTTCATGGCTGTGCTACACTCAGAAGCAGGGACAGAATGAACACCTATTTCATATAGTGACAATGATGCAGCCTTGCTAAAGCTGACTTTTCACCAAGGTGTAGCCTCAAGCAGGCCAACACCAGTAACACTTATGTGAATATATGCATGTAAGAATATATGTACCTAATCACAATACATTATAAGTGTCATTTTGAGAATTTGCATCACAAGACTTACCCCCCTTACCAACCCCTATACCATGCTAACCCACCATTATCTCTAATGGGCAATCTATGCATTAACTTCAGGGATATACCATGGCCAAACATAGTACAATAGTTCTTTCTTTCATTTTAATATGGGAAACAATTTAAAAATCTTCTCTTTGTCTACCTAGTGAGAAAATTTCAGCATGTCACCTAAAGGGTTAAACATTATTTGGGCAAGCCAATCATGCCAAGAATAATTGTCCTCCAATAAACATCCATATAAAACTTTCAACCCAAGAACTGGGAAGATCAAATTAAATCTAACCACTCAAAAACGAAGCTGGTGGCAATTGTTCTGGATGTGTGTGCCAAGGAGAGTCAAAAATAAATACAATCAACATCATGAAGAGTTGCAGCAAGGAGACGAGACTCAATGGTTTCAGTCTAAGTCTGAACATGAAGGACCTGAGGGGACAGAATCCTTTATGTATGTGGAAGTAGATGTAACAACTGGGGCCAAAGTGCATTACAAGGTATGAAATTAGAGTAACTGAAGTACTTTAATGAAACTACGAAAACACTGGATGACACGGAAGTTACTGGAGAAATGCACAGATAGAACATAAGACAAGAAGACAAGTAAAATGTTAAGGTACTAACCCATTGAAGTCTCCAGATGGATACTACACAAACTGAGCAACTCTTCTAAATGGATAAATACCAATCAAGTTCTGTGCCTCAATTTCTAGGCCGCATGCTAGGGCCTTGTGGTACTGAGGTGGAAAAGCATGTTAATTTCTCCCCACAGTCAGTTATCCTTTTGTTATCCCAATGAGAGCATATTTACCCAAGTTTTCTAAGAAGGATAAAGAGTACCTAGATTTGAAGGACCAGGCTGAAGATGATCCTAGACTATCTGACGAACATCTGTCTTCAAACTGTGTGGAGAGTGACTTTATGAACTGGAAACTTACTCTTCCAGCTTTGAAATTTGATCAAGGGGAGGCTGAAGAAGGTTTTCTAGCAAGTGGAGGCTGTGTTACCAGTCCCATCCTGACCTTAATTATTAATTACACTGTATATGACTGGTGCAGATGGTAATTCTACAAACTTTTACAAGTCTGCCATTATATAGAAATCAATGAATCATAAAGATTATAGAACTGTCTTTACAAAACTAATGCAGTCTATACAAAACTAATGCAGAGATAAAATTTTGTGTATAGGTAATGAGATAAAATGCACAGCTGCAACTCACTTGACACTCGGGTCATACTTCTGCACTTCTTAGAACGTTGTGCTGAAATGTCTATATAACCAGTACTGTTAGAGTACAAGTAGTTGATGACTTATACTTCTGAAGCAATAATTTTGTCACTGTTATAGAAACATCTCTGAAACCGTAAAGTTGAATAAATCAAAAAAATTGTAAAGCATGAATTCTGAGGATTGGAAAGGAAATCTCAGCAAGATGTTGAAAGCTTACTGAAGCAAGGATTAATACAGCTGGACAATTACCCGAGCATGAGTACCAGATCCCATGGTGGTGCCCAGGAATGAGGTGCCAGGGATGCCAGCACTCAGGAACCTCTCTATCAAATTCTGGCTCTCGCTGCTCTTCACTTCCAAAACCCACCTGATGGAGGAAATAAAACTTGTTCCAGCAGCTGCTCACAGTGGTGTCTTCTTTTATGTGTGTAGTCAAGATATACAAGTAAATCTCACATAATAAGTTATGTACAGTTCAGCAAGCATTTTTTTTTGGCAGGTTTGAGATGAAAAACTGGTTATCTCTGCAAGTTTTATCAAACTTCAGACAACATATCAACAGCCTTTAGTATATCTGATAACCACTACTGGTAATCAAAACACTTAAGCAACTTCACATGAACTGGAAATTAGATGCAAAGAATCTTAAAGTAAGGGACATTACTGGTTAAAACCATGTTTAATACACCATAAAGTCTCTTACCTGCAATTACATTCTTTACATTGAATATTTAGTTCAATTCTTTAAAAGTTAATGCTTTAAGGACCTTGAAACTTATGCAAACCTTACTTCCAAAAACATCTAATAAACTTACACCTACTTTCAAAAACATCTATTAGAGATCTACTGGGATGGTTAAAAACTATGAATCAACATGTTCATCTATCCACTCATGAAAGCACATCTGCTTGGACACATCCCAAGACAAAATATTCATGATGGGTTGAATTTCCTGAATAAAGCATTTACTAGTAATGCATATGGAGACCATCTACAGAGAAATGATGCAATACAAGAAAGGTCTGAGGTACATGCAAGGGGGAAGTCAAAGTAAACTTTTAGAGGTGGAAAAATGACAGACGGAGCTTATGTCTACAGGATGCGAACAAGTCATAAGGTAGGAGTGGGAGGGGAAAAAGCCAGGAGAAATAAAAGATATATCAAGATTTCATCTACAAGGGAAGACTCACCCAACCTCTTCACTGAAGAGTGCAGCCAAAGTGGGCGGCACTTTATCCCTGCTGGTGATTGGTGGGGCAGGAGGTGGTGGCACATCCACCTTCATACCACCCCAGCCAGCCACTCCCATCTCCAACAGGCATATCACCAGCCCTCCATCACTCACATCATGCAGTGCCATCACCAAGCCCTCTGAACACCAAAGCTTGTTAATAAATTATTTCAAGTTTTGTAAATCATTCAAGCATCATTGCAGTCAGTTTCATGACACTGTGCTTAAATGAAGAATTTTCAAAGATTCAAATAACTATTGGAAAATTAATTCTAATCACCAGTTACACTGGACATAACTATTGAAACCCATAAATTTAGTTTATAAAATCTTAGGTATGTTTCAAAAATGTGTTCCAAGTTTATTTCAAATAGACATTATATATTTCAACTAACCATCAATCAGCTGCTGGATAACAGTAAAAGCATTCACAAAAGCAGTAATTTCGTGGGCATCCACATCTGGGCAGTCTACGCCCACCTGACTATAGACCTGAGCCAGGGCAGAGCCACCCAGCCGAGCATAGGCAGGCACAGGACGCACCCACAACAGGGTCCCTTTGCACCTTAGCCCTGGACTCTTCAGGTCTGGGGTCACAACCTTAAAAACAGCATTTTGTGGGTAAAACCTTTAAATACCACAATAACTTGTGGCAAAATGTGAGCTCTGATGATACAGCATACATATACAATACAAAAGTTGGAAAAAGTAATCATATAATGCTTAAGTTTGAATACATGGTAAATTAGGACATTAAAACAGCAGAGGTGTGACAGGAAATAATGAGTAGATATAACTGCAAAAACAACAAAAACCTCAATAATTTCAAAGATAAATATTGTTGATATCATGAGGCCCAAAAGTAGGTTAAATGAAAAAATTACTGAGCAACTCATACAAGTCTTGTGAGGAGTCAACGCACACTGCAAGGAAGAAAAAGGAAAATTATCATTAAGGTTTACATGGAGCTGTAGTCAACTTTTCAAAATCTGCCTTGAGCTGATATCATCAAAGATTAGAGAGAGAATTAATGCAAGCTACCTTGGTGATATCAGGACAAGGTGCATACGCAGACACCACTAGTGATCCAGGTGCCTTGACAATAGTGGAAGTACCTTCTTGTCCAGGTACTCTAGCAGCCATACTCAGTGAGTCTTTCCCTCCATCTACTCCCACACCAACAGCCTTCATAATCTTGCACATTGCTTCACATGCCTGGTATAATGCCCAACCTTCACCTGGGAGTTTAGCTGCCCACATCCAGTTGGCAGAACACTTGACATCCTATTGATGAGACAAACTGCTAATTATAAATAACACAAACATAAAAAATGCTTTAAAAGGTGAATAGTGTGAGGAAAACAAGTGAACAAATGGGAGTAACTGGGAGAAGTGGTAACAGGCTAAGAATATGCAAGATGACTGAGTGATGGACATGGTGTGTATGGGACACATCTTTTTGCACCTATATTTAGTCAGTTTCTGATACCATCATTTTGCCTACTCTGGAGTTATCAGCAAAGCTTCTTGCTATACTTTTATTTATTTCTGTAAATGTCCGATACTAAATAATAAGACCTGAGACTAACACTCTTCCCTGTAGTACCCTAAAAAGGACATCAGCATCATACATGGCTCTGTTTGCTACTACTATGGACTTTATTAAAAACTAATCCATCATCCCATCTTACCCTTACTGTTATGTGTAGCAACTTTCTCTATATGAAGATGGTAGGATAGAGTTAAGGAGGCTCTTAAGTATCATTATCTCTGAACATTTAGCAGGGTAAGAAGCATGTATAGGATAGAATAAACTATACACACGCACTGCCAATGGGCTGCACTAGGGAATATGAAGTTATGGGAAACAAGGGAACAGTCTGTGAGCTTGCCTACAAATGGCGTGCTCTGGTTCCAGTGCATTATACATAACTACAGAATGGATGCGAGACAATGGAGCCATTCCTTGTCTGTTCCTGGCATTACCTCACTAAAGAGGAAAACAGTTAAAAAGTACAGAAAAGTGTGGGTCAACAAGTATGAGACATAAGTTGGATGGGCTGCTACCAGGAAAACAAAAATCAGATACTAAGAAAAGTATTAAAAATAGGGTAACAAACATCACTCAGTTACAAGATAATAGTAGTGCTTAACAAGCATTGAGCAAATGATTTGAACAAGACCAGTGTCTATACAAATACTGCACAATGTTTCCTCCCAACAACCAAAAACAAATTGCAGGGGAATGCTATTTCATGTGTGGTAGGGTGGCGACAGGAATGAATGAAGGCAGCAAGTAAGAATATGTTCATGTGTATATATGTATATGACTGTGTATGCATATGTATGTTTACACTGAAATGTATATGTATGTATATGTGCATGTATGGGCGTTTATGTACATATATATGTGTATGTGGGTGGTTGGGCCATTCTTTGTCTGTTTCCTTGCGCTACCTCACTGGCTCGGGAAACAGCGGTTAAGTATAATAATAAAAAATGATAATTAACACAAAAGTTAATCAAGCCTAGTTAATCACAAAAACTCCTTGGATGCTTTTATTTAGTAGCAGAGGGGGTTTATCAGGAAAGCCTTTAAAAAATCCAACTGGAATCATATACAAGAGAATTCTAAGGTCATGATCTGGGTCCTTTTAATTTATATCTTTTTACTGCCTTAAACTAAGTGCCTTAAAAGGAACAGTGAAAGCTCTAGTCATGCTACTAAATTAAATTTCAGTGCAATCATTTAAAAAATATGCAACCAAATCCTTTATAGCTGTTTGTTAAAAATACTTTCCATCATTTTATTATCAATCATTCATAGAGAAACCTTTCCTTCCTTCTTACCATGATAAATGAGTTCCTCTCTCTTTCACGGGCATTAAAAAAAATCACATAAGAATCCTTACTTTGAGGTGAGAAATTGGTGCTGCAGCCAAGTTTGCAAGGGCTTCCAAGACAGTTAGCCTTGCACCAGCAGCTGGGGATACCAGCATTTTTATGGGTTGCTCACCAATACTTGTGGCTGCTCCTTCCTTTAAGTATCCATAAATGAAATAATAACAGCTTAATGGCTTTAACAAAGTCATGTTATATATATGTGACTAAATGAATTTTGTATAGATTCTTTTTTTTAAAGGAAAATTAAGGTTAATAATACTTGACAAACTAGCTTTAAAGAATAAATTCCCTTATCTATTAAACATATGTGATGAAGTACAGCTTATGCAATCAAGATGCAGTGCAAATATCAAAAGTATAACCAGTATCGTCTCCTATTAATCCATGATAAGATCTGTATTAGGATAAAGGCTATATTTGAAATATGACTACACACAGCAATGTACATATCTAACAATCCAATTACCAAAATGAACAAACATGTGACAAGTAAATGTATGTGTACCTGCAATTTATTTTTTCTAGGAACTAATAAGAAAGATGCTTACCTTACTGAAGTATGAGACAGCAGTAACAGCAACATCTGCCAAGGGTGTGTGCAGAGGTCCTACACACTGTTGCTGAGCCACCAAGCCAGTCACTGACCGATCTACCTGAACATTTGAAGAATAAACATGTTGAACTCAATTAATCTTTTATCCTCTTATTTTATTATCAAGTTACTTGAAGTAAAACAGTTTGTAAAAGATAATTCTTTGACCATTATAAAGTCTCAATACAACTGATGTCTATCACACCCTTCATTTTGCAATAATATTTGCATCAACCCCCCTTCCCAACTGCACTACTTAAATGATACACAAGACTTACTAATAACCATGCATGTTACCTAAGCTTTGTGCCATTCCACTGCATTATTTCATCATGAAGCTTCTTAAGACATACCATAATTTTGGCACTCAGCACTTTTCACTATAACACTCTTGGCAGTTGAGCTGGATGGATGAATTAGATGGAAAAAAGAGTGCAATGAAGAATAAACAATTCCATGGTTTACCTTGACTACTTCATATTACCTGGTTCAGCCAACTGATAGCACATTACTTACATTCTGCTATTTCAATTCATTCTACCATGACACAAATCTTCATTAAAGTGTCAACACTGCCTAAAGCTCTTAAATTATTTCATTGGCACTATCTGCAGATTTCCATACGCTACACAGTCAAAGGTAAACAAATAAGAATGTGACAAAAAAAGGTTTTATAATAATTCTAATTTAATGTAACAGATGCCTTTAGCTTTTACAAATCAGTCCCTACAAGTCTTTCCAGTCCAAAAGCACAAGCACAGCTATCCTGGTAAATGCTTTTGATATGCTGTTTGGTATATAACTGTTTAAGCCTCTCAGGTGTGGTCACTGCACCAAAAGAAGAGCCAAGGTAGAACAGAGAGGGTCTCGAGAAATGCACCCATTATGACATGAACAAAGATACCTCAATTACAATGAAAGGTTGAAGGCTACACAGCTGTACATTATGGAGGAGAGAAGAGGGAAGAGTGACTTGATAACCTTCACATACCTAAATCAGCTAGATGATGGTGACATTAAACATGCATGAAGTACCTTCTCCATAATGTAAAAATATTCAACTACTGACAATGTTCAGGTAATCTATCACTCCTGATGTAATGAAATATTTGAAGACCCAATTCTTAAAATAACTCTCATACCTTGTTAGTGAGGTATCGTTTGCTGGCAACAGATGGCAACCTCAATACACGCTCAAGAGCATCATTAACCTTCAAAGTATCTGACAACAGCAAGGGATGTGGTTCCACTCGCTCTTTTGACCAGTGGAACTCCTGTAATAATTCAAGCAAATTATAAATATATATTTTCATACATGCTCATTGTTTCCTGCCTTGGAGAGGTCGCTAAAGAACAAACAATGGCCTCTTCTGCTGATATCCACTCTCTAGCCATCAAGTATAATGCAGTAAAATTGGAGTTAAGTCAAACATACCATTCTGTGATTTCCCCAGAGCACTTCATGAGCCATGGTTCAGCCCAGTGACAGCATGCTGCCCACTATATACAACAAAGTGAAGTAGTAATGGTAACTGATGAACACTGGCCTCACTCACTTACACCCACTCTAACTGTCATGTATAAGTACAAAAGCAAAAAAAATTCCCTTAATTTTTCTCTGACAAACAGACACACTCTACATAGAAGCAATGCTCTAAAAAAACTATCAAAAGAGTTTTTGAATAATTCGTGTCATATGGTGCAATTTTCTTTAAAACCCAACGTATCTTAACTTTCTTAGCATCTTTCACAACAACCATCACCTTCTTCAGCATCTTACTGAGGATATCACTGCCTACATTTTGCCAGCACCCATTATTTTCATCTTGCTTCAAAAAATACAATCTCCTGCATCTTGCCTAACAACCCTTATCTCCTCTAGCATCTTGCTGGAAAAGATACCACAGCTCCTTAAATCCTCCAGAATAATGTTGAAGATACCACCTCCAGCATCTTGCTGAAATGAATACCACCTCCTACATCTTGCCTAGCACCCCTTATCTCCATCATCTAATCTAGCACACTTTTCTCCTTCAGCATCTTACCTCCATCAACATCTTGCTTAGCAACTTACCTCCTCCAGCATCTAACCCAGCACCCCTAACCTCATCCACTTCTTGCTCTGTGCCACCTTACCACCTCAGCATCTTGCCCAACATCCTTACTACCTCCAGCACACTGCTCAGCACCCTGTATAAACCTACGGCATCTTACCCCTCCAGCACCTTGCCCAGCAACTCTTATCTTCACAGTGTCTTTACCAACATTCTTTACATCTATTAAAATTATGCCCAGCAACTTTCTTTTTCAGTATCCTGTCTAGCACCTCTACTACCTCCAGTAACCTGATAAATAGCACATACTTCAAACAGTCTTTTCCAGCATCCCCTACTGTACCTACTTCAGTATCTTGCCCTGCATCCTTTAACTCCCAGCACCTGACTCAGTACCCTATACCTTCATTTAGTCCAGCATCCATTTCTATTGTGGTACACTCGTTAGACTCCTTACCTTCTTTGGCATCTTGCCAAGCACCCATTCTAAGTTTAAATCTACAGGATGATGGGATCCTCCATCCTCCCCTAACTTCTCCATTGCATCAGGGTCCATCTGTCCTTCTACGAGACAAACCTGTTAAAAACAAATCGATAGATACATATATCATGAATACTTTCATTTCTTCTCAGTAATGACGACTTCATTGCAAATGAAGTGTAATCTTGATTGGCACTGCAACATAAGTAGCAATTTCCTTAACACATTAATTCATTACCAACCTTCTTTGGAAAAATAAAATCCTTGATACTTCTTGTTTTCCGTTTTCAGATACTGCCAGGTACAGACAAAGAGAAGGCTTCATGCGCTCACATCAATTCCCTAGTTATGTGTAATGCACCAAAACCAGAGCCTCTATCCACAACCAGGCCTCACAGACATTTGTTTTCCCAAGTTGCTTCATATATCCTAATTCAGTCAACCGACAGCATGTCAACCCCCAGAATACAACATCACTAAGTCTTTCACCCTCCTGCATGTTCAGGTCGTAAACACTCAAAACCTGTTTCATTCCATCCTTCCATTTTGGTCTCCCCAGACTCCTTCTCCCCTCTACTTCTGATGCATCCTCTTTGTCAACTTTTTCCTACTTGCTCTCTCCTCATGTCCAAACCACTTCAGCTCTCTCAAGCACATCACTTATTGCAACATCCGTCTAATCCTATTTTTTCTTATTTGATCAACCTTCCTCACACCACATTGTTCTCAAACCTTTAATTTTTAACAAATTTACCCTCTTCCATACAGTCACACCTACAGCATATGTCTAGCATCCATAAAATGCCATTGGGTCCATTATACATTCAAACATGCCCAAATTTGACCTCCCAAAATAATTACCTCTCTTTCCACACATCCCTTAATGTTCCCAGGACCTTTGCCTTCTCATCTATTTTCAGACTAATCTCAGTTCCATTCAATGCCATGTCCACTCCTTGGTATCTAAAACACTTCCATTCTTCAAACTTTTCTCCATTCAAACTAACACTCCAAGTAACCTATTTCTTCACACTACTAAACATAATAACTTTACTTTTATTCACAATCACTCTCAATTCTCTCTAACACACACTCCCAAACTTGGACATCAACTTCTGCAGCTTTTTACTCATATCTGCCACCAGTGCTGTCATATAAGCAAATAAGCAACTCAACTCCCAGGACCCCCATCCCCACAACCGACTATGGGCCTGCCTCTCTCTCCAAGTTCCTCTCACTACTCCTCCTCACCACCCAAACTATAAACAAATTAAACCGCAATGGTGATGCCTCACACCCCTGTCGCAGAACTAACTTCACCTGAAAACACACGCCCTCCTCATTATCTACTCGCAAATATGCCTTACTCTCTCAAAAACTTCTCATCTATTTTACTTGCAGTACTCCAACATCTTCACAATATCTTCGTAACATTCATAATATCTTCCAAAACGAATCTCCATCAACCCTATCAAACGCTTTCTCCAAACTCAAATGCCAAATACAAACCCTTGTTTCTCTAAGTACATATCACTCACATGCTTCAAAGAAAATGCTTTAATTTACACATCCTTGACTAATTATGAAACAACATTGTTCTTCCCCAATCAGATGCTCTATACATGCCACCACCCTCTCAATGACCACTCTTCTAAACAACTTACCAGGTACACTCAACAAACATATACTTCCAATTCAAACACTCACCTTTGTTCCTTTTACCTGCTTATGAAATTCAAACGCAGTATAATCCACTCCAGTTGCACTGCAATGCTGCATCTTCTGCAAGGTTTCTACCACTTCTCCTTTTCATCAAACTGTTTGCTATGTCTTTCACTTGACATACTCCCATGACCAACAGACCCTACATCTGCCATCCTACCAACAAATTCATTCAACAATCCTTCAAAGTACTCACTCCAACTCTTCTCATCCATGTAATTTACCACTTGCCATTTTTCCCCTTCAATGACGTTCCTATATGTTTTCGTCTTTCTCACACTATAACATCCTTTGAAAAGAAAATCCTTTATTTCCCCCAAGTTTGTTGCAACTCACTCACCCCAACTGCAAATGGAGATAATAAAAAAATTCAAAATATCATACAATTCCAAAGTTTAAAAGAATTGCCTTATGAGTACAGAACTTCATCCCCATATTGCACAAAAAAAGTCACTGACCTTGTCATTACCAGTAATCATACCCACAACATCTAGAGGGCATCTCTCTCTGACAGCAAGATTTTTGAGGACAGGTAAGTCTTGGGGATTAGCCAAAATGGCATTGGACTCTTGATATTCAGCGCCCCATATCTCTAACGTTGATACTGTTGGATCTCCAAGGCTGAAGGATTCCGTGAAGATAATTCCACCTGCATCCTCCATCAGCTCCTTCAGGACATTAGCTGTAAAAATATTTGGTTCTCTTTAAAATTTATGTCTAAAAAGTATTAAGGATGTGAAGATTTATCCTGCTGGGAAGTCTTGTGAGCAACAGTGAAGATAATTCCACCTGCATCCTCCATCAGCTCCTTCAGGACATTAGCTGTAAAAATATTCAGTTCTCTTTAAAATTTATGTCTAAAAAGTATTAAGGATATGAAGACTTATCCTGCTGGGAAGTCATGTGAGCAACGGTGAGGTTAAACATGCTTGCCAGAGAAATCTCCCTGAAGGATGAAAGTTGCCCAGGACATGCATTTATTGATAATGTCAACAAATACCAGTTCTTCAATTTCTGAATACACAATGTGTTACCATGGGTAGCTTCTCAATTGTTTCATTACTCAATCCATTTACTTCCTTCTGCAAGTATGTATATGTACCCTTATGTCCCCACCTTCCTTCATTAGACTATGCTCTTAATATTTCTCAGAATATAAACCCTGTTAACAAAAGAACTGAAGCTTTGAGGTATGAAAGCTTTTTCTCCCTGCAGGGTAGTTTTGCAGGCAATCTTCCTTTGCCTTTCTCTAACCACCTCCATCTATCTTTCTCTTCCCCTTCCTCTAAAGTTAGCTCTCCTTCTCCTGAGCCCAAAACTAAGTGATGCAGTATGGAAAGCTGGGAAATGAGTTTGGCAGATCATCCTATAGACAAGCAAAAAAGTCTTGTGTGAGTATTAAAAGATCATTCATTCTCTCTCTACTCACCATTGCCTCCTGCACCCTGGTCATGTATGGACAGTATGGGATTGGTGTTCATTTCCAAACAGCCACGGATCACTCTATTCATCTTTTGCTCCATCTCTGCATCCCCACGTTGTACTGCTCCCAGGTCCCTCGCCACCTCGTTGTCACCCTGTACCTGTTAGTCAAAATTCTCAGTCTAGTCATACATCGACATTTCTTACAACGAAACTGAATCATCTATGCATTTACAACATTTAAGAAAGAATTATTTTTTAATCATAAAGTCCTATGAATTTTGTTTTCTTTTTCTATCTTCAGCCTATGAGAAGATAAGGACCTTTCACGAGACAAATTTGTAATGTGATTTAATCTTTGAAACAGTGTAGTGTAACAATATTCTATGATCTGACAACATTAAAGAATAATGCACTCCAAATAAAGTACTTCATCTACCTGCTCAGAAGCCTCTTCAACACCAAAAAGCCCCCCTCCCTGATTAGAAGCCCACTTAGCACCTTTACATCTCTACTAGGAAGACTTTCCAAGCCCTATTAAGGCCCTCCCCACCCCTCCTGAGAGGCTCTCCCTTACCTAATACCAGTCCCTTGTCCCGATTCACAAATTTAGCACTATCTAAACCCCATTCCCTATCAACAGCAACCCCTCTGTCAAATTCACTCCATCAACAACAGTACCCTCACAATTAATGGCAGTCTTCCCTGTCAAAAACCCCACAGCCACTGATAATAGCTCTACACTAATCTTCCCTATTTATGATAATTCCCCACAGCAAGAGTCAGAGAACTAGACTTACCTGAACTGAAGATGCAGCACCCCCACCGACACCAATCCTGTACACAGGGCCTCCAACTTTAATAACATGCTCACCTGTATCAAAGAAAAATGTTGTAACTACAATCCACCTCCAAAAGGATTTACAGAATGAACAAATTTAAGCTCTATTAAAATCTTTATTATCCATATCGATTCTTTTATTCGCACAAAATTTCACATCCTAAATCTCACTCAAATTTGTCAGATGTCCACACTTATATTTTTCAAGTTTTACAGCAATATCAGAAGTACCTTAAAAAGAATTTTGATACCAGTAAGGCATCAGGACTCTATCCACTCCAAACTGCCTAAGCACTGGCCTCCTTTCAACATCAGATGCTTAAGCACCAACAATCCCCCACCTCTAACATTTCATTTTAGCAAAGATAAATCTCAAACTCACTTCCTTGCATTCTTTAAAACACTCCTACAGCTCTGCTAGCAGAGATACCACCCCTGGAAACTATAGTGATTTATTATTGCAAAAACAAAGATAAACTAAAAACTATCAGAAATTAGAAAAATATAAAAAGAAATTCATGCAATGAACTCAAAAACAATTTAAATGATTTTCCTAAGCTTTATAATATAAGAACAAACAAGTACAGTTATCATACTAAAAGATTTTAATTCAAGACACACCTTTCTGTGGTGTAACTTTCTTGATCATGCCTGCATCTAAGGTCCCAAGACCTCCACTAAACATGATGGGCTTGATCCACTCACGTCTCTCAGCAGCATCACATCCACCTGTCACACAACAGTACAAACAGAGCAGATTCCTGTATACTTATTAATGTTAATTTGCTTAGAAGAAAATCCTGTACACCATTATAACATATCTAAAGGAGAATATGGGCAAAAAGAATAAATCTATATTCTAAGAATGCCATTTTCCAAAAAATAAAAAATTATCTAGAACCTCAAGGGGATGAATCTTGAAGGCCATGTGCAGTCCTACAAAACAAAATTTACTTGTAATCAATTCAGGAAAAATATGCACCATTCTAATCAATCACAATGCCCTTTCACCATTCAAAACAAATGCACCAGCCTTAACTTACTTACCAACAAGCAAACCAAAGGAGCGTGAAAAGCCAGCAATCACTGGCTCACCAAACTTGTTGCCATAGTCAGAAGCACCATTGGAGGCCTCTATGGCAACCTCCAG
>JAUTXX010320625.1:0-13694 GCA_032273605.1 Panulirus laevicauda | reverse complement strand
CCTTGGTCCTCCTCCCTCCTCTGATCTCCCAGGCTGTTGCAGGTCGCGGGCCGCATGCGACCTAATTTGGGGCTCGTGAGATCCTCAAGATGTCATGTCCATACATATGTTGATCTTCTGATATGAAGGACATGTTAGGCATTATGTGAGTTATGATTGGTCCATACATGTGTGACGTACATGTTGGGTATGATGTCTGGGTGGTTATGATTGGTCCATACGTATATGACGTAAATTAAGATATCTTATTCATGCTCATTGTTACCCAATTTTTTTTTTTAATCAATTTTGATTGTCTTTAATGTTAGCGTCTAATGATTATTATGTTTAATTCAGTTATGGTTTCACTGATAACACATTTATTTGTATAATACAAGAAAGTCTTGCGGAAAGTGAATAAACCAATATTTGGATAAACATTTGCATAACTGAATGAAGAATTATAGGCTCCTAGGGTGATAGAATATGAATAAGGTTATGAATACCGCTATCAGTTTACCATCAATATTACCTCTACCAATATCATTCGGTAATCATTAGAATAATTTCTTATGATGAGAGGTGTTAGTATTTAATGACAAGCTCCCTTATAAAAGGAAAACTTAATGATAGAATTACCATGTTTAAATGTCTTTTAACCTTGCTGTGTAATATGTATTCCGTGTTACAGCTTGTGATCAGGAAGGATTGAGTCTCCATCGAAGTCTGTATGACCGTCAGACCTCAGATGAGAGCACACCAGACACCCAAGATGCATTTCACATTTCTACCAGGCTACCACCTCCCACAGGCTTCAATAACTCTTCCCTTTTCCCCAGTACACCCACCCGACAAGCTCCTCCCCCACCCAGAAATCGTGCTCTCAGTCCTACTAGGCCAAATGTTCCACCGCCACCCCCTCCCACAAGACCTTCCTCATCAGGTGTAGCCCCACCCAAAATGTCACCACCTCAACGACCGCTACCATCTCCTCCTGCATTACCACTTAGTCCACCCCCAGATTCACCACCACCATCACCTCCTCCACCTCCATTACCGACATCACCTCCACCTGCCTTGGAAGAAACAGACCAGATGGCTGCCATTAATCATACTTCTCAAGATACACCCTTACCCCAAAGTCCAACCTTTCACAGCTTCAAGGCCAAATCTGGTTGTCTTAACCCACCACTGAACATCAGTCCCTCTCTGACTCTTCCTGCATCCTCCTCTGAGACATCACGCTCAACAGAATGCCTTCGGGAAGTGTTACCATCACCAGGATGTTTTCCTGTGTTTGGTGCTGATGAGGAGACTCGTACTGCGACAATACGTGGGCGGGGTGCTGCCCATGCCCGACCATCCATCAAGGATGCCTTTACAACAGGGGTATCTGCCAGTACTTCATCAGCTTCTACCCCTCCTGTAGCTCCTCAGAGACGGAACAGAAACCGTTCTCTGAGTCCTGAAGCTAATGACAGTGCAATAAAAAGTGGCATACGAATTCCAGGGGGACGAGTACGTCGAAGTTCTTTCCTAAATAGCTTGGTTGGAGAAGAAAACCCCTATGAGCAGATCACTGATCACATTTATGAGGAGTTACTCTCACACTCTCCATCTCGCACCTCCACTTTTACTCATTACGGTAGTCCCACACGCAACAAGACACCTCACAAGTCACCTTCTCCGGGAAAATCAATGTTTGAAGGAGCATCCAAAAATGAAATACTAGAATATCTCCAGGATGCTAGGCGAAGAGTAGCCAATACCGTAGACGACGATGAAGATGACACGCTGCAGGTAAATTTAATTTCTGCCATCTACATGTGTTTATGCTTCTGTGCTTGCATTTGTTTGCAGTCATTTATGTTTTTTAGAACCTGTTATGCACATAATTTCAGGTACTTTACATATTATATTAATCTTATGGTTGCCTTTTATCATTTATTGTTGCTTTCTGCCACATGGGGAACATCAACATTATATTTGTTTTCATGGTATACAGTGTTGGGCCTAGGTAAGGTAAGTGAGGCATTGCTTTAGGCTCTGCTCTTTGCATGCAACCAGCCCTCCTACTCAAAAAAAAAAAAATGATAATGAAAAAAAAATGTTGCTCAGATGAGTATGTGCAACCCCTGAGATGATAGAAAAACATTTTGTTCAGAGAGATGGTGATAAATCTTGAATTTTTGGCTTTTTTTGAACCGTAGATAATATTTCACAAAGATTGAATTATTTTGTCTTGATTCAAGAATATGCTTTCAAAAGATCCCATAAAATTCAATTTGCTTTAAAAGATTTACAGTTCTCATATTGTTTTGTTCTTTTACAATATAAATACATGTTCATGTCACATTTTCATTAGTTTGATTGCTTTTCGATTTTATTCTCAAGTTTGCTTCCACTAAAACTCAAAAAATATTATATATTCAGTTCAATTTCCAATTCTCACTTTTGGGCTTTTAATTCCTATGAGTATGTGTACTACTAAGATTAGTCCATTGCCTTAATGCAGATGATCCACTGGTACTTTTTATTGCTGACTGTACTTGTAATAGAAAACATTTTATGGGTTATAAGGTGTATAGTTGCATGAATGCTGGGGGTCCCTCACTAGATGTTCTTCCTCTAGCCCAGTTCATGTTGAAGGCCAGCACTGATAACATGAACTGCAGTGTGCTTTTTTTATTTGGCTGTTTTGACACTATTGGAAAATTATTTTCTTAGCATATGTTATGGTGCTTTCATTTTATTGATTCTTTTTTTTGATGACTCTGGTAACTGATTGCTATTCACCAACTCAAAGGTTTCCTGTCATAGATCATAAGTTCTTTTTCCTGGATTTATGAAACTTATTTCACGGTTTTGACTGTAAATGACATAGATCTTTCAAACAACATTTGTTTATATGCTTTTTTATGAAGTTTTAGAAGTATTAGTCATTATAGTTTTATGCTCTTGTATAAGTAATGAATAAAGACTCGAAAGTGTAGTAAAATGCATGTAGAAGGCTGTTTTTCCCCTAAAGCTTATAACTTTCCTTGCCATAAAAAGTTCCTTACGTTTGATGAATTAGTTTACCATTTACTGTACTAGATGATAATATGGAGCCTTTTGTAATGCTGATTTTGATGCTGTTAAAGTGCACTGTTTATAAGATGCAGTAAAACTTCTGTTATCCAAAATGACTGGAGAAATTGTCCCTTTTTGGTGACAAAAATAATAGTTATTCAAGTTTTATTTCTGATATATCATTTAAGTCAGAAGTTGTCCATCCCTCACTTTATGCAGATGTTATGTTCTATGAAAACTTCATGCAGAGAGAAATTGAGTATAGCACTGGCAGATTTTCCCACTGCCTTCCCATTATGTAGCTTTTGACATCAAATAAACTTATTTAACCATCCCTTACTTGCTTGAGATGGTACATTGTATCCTTTACATAAACATTCATAGATTATCAAAGCTCTAGACATGAGGTAAAAGTTATTAAGGCTATTGTGTTTCATCTTTTTCTAAATGTGTGATAGAGGATTTTCTCTATAAGTGAATTTCTAGCCCTTGCAGTTACCTTGGCAGATATTATAGTGGACCACAGCACTTCAAATATTTCGTGCTTTCTTCTTTATATTATGGAATATAGATTCACCCAGGGTGTATGCACGCCCATTCACTTATATTCCCTCACCAATATCAATGCATTGTATGAGTTTTAGCTTCGTTTTTAAGGTCAGAGAGGCTCTCTTGCATAAAACTGCTTGTTTTTGGGTAGGAATAGATATTGTTGGATGTTTGGATGCCATATTAACAAACACAAACACAGGAAAAATTCACATTAGCACAAGTATTTTTCCATTTCTAGTAGGATATTGGTGGATTGCCAACAGAAATTGGAAAACAAACCTTGGTTTGAATATTTTTATATCAAATTACAGATAACGGAAGCCTTACTGTATTTGAAAAGACAGAGCATACAGCTACCACAGTAATAGCTCAAACTTTTCTACCACATTACTTAATAGTTTACCATGACATTTTAAGAATCATGAAATTTGTTTAAGAAAACTTTTACGAACTCTCACTGTGTACATTCCAAGAAGCCAAAACAATCTCCATATGCCTGCAGAAGTGATTTCCACAAAATGTGCATTTCTG
The DNA here is from genome assembly GCA_032273605.1 of Panulirus laevicauda. Taxonomy (NCBI): domain Eukaryota; kingdom Metazoa; phylum Arthropoda; class Malacostraca; order Decapoda; family Palinuridae; genus Panulirus; species Panulirus laevicauda. The sequence goes on along the minus strand of JAUTXX010320625.1, from coordinate 9,560 downwards.
TATGCTTTTAATCACTTCCATGTAAATGGGAATAGATTGTTATTGAAAAATAGATGGTGCATTAACATCAAGCTAGATTTGATGTGGGTGCACACTTAGATTTTCTTTTTCTTTTAAGAGGGGCAGTTTTGTCTTATACTGTACTTTCATATGCTTATGTAACAGACAAGCTTTGAAACAGGTCATTTGGAATGAAAAATATAAAATCTACAAGTTTATATTGCATACACAGGAAACAGAAATGTAATCTTTGCACATTAGAAAAAAAAAGATATCTTATTGTTTTGAGAATCAAATGCCAAAATTGATGTGTTACCAGAGTCATCTTGTAAATTTTTGTGTAGAGTGAAGTCATTTGTTGTTGTTAGTAGTGGAGTGCCTGATTGTTGCTAGGGTATGGTTGATGTCCCTTTGGAAGCTGAGATGGACCTAGAGGATGAAGAGGAAGACCAATTAGGGGTTGATCCACCTGAGGACCACTTCACCGCATTAACCTCAAGGAACAGAGGAAACAGATCATCTAACATGAGCTCAAACTCAGATTCCTCAGAGAACAGTGGGCTGCTGAGGTCAGATAAGGTGAGAATAGCGTTAAATATTTCATTTATTATCTTAGGGAATTTAGACAGGAATTTTAGTCCCCAGAAAGGTGGTGAAAAGAACGGCCCTTTAGGCATATTTTAGGAGTACATAAACTTTTACAATTATTTTCTACCATTTATACCAGCATTGCACTTTGTATAGTCCCTTGTTTTAAAGCATTTGATCTTTTTTTGATGCTTAAACACCTTCAGGGTTAAACTCCTTCAAACTTTTAACAGAACCGCTTACCAGGCTATCCATTTAATTCTTTAACCATGCATTCGTACTTTTTGCTCCCACACATCTGCCATCGATATATCTATCTATACTCTCTCATGCCTGTTCTCCTCTGGGAGCTTCCATTAGAGAGGTGGCCATGGCAAAAGAGTCTCCACTTATCCCTGTCCTTACATGCATCCCTCACGTACACATTTCCACACATTCTTTCTGCATTGTTCTCCCTCCAGTACTCTGCCATTCTATTTCTCCATGTCACAGGTGGTCTTACTCTCACACTAACCCCTTGTATTATCATACACTCTCTTTGTAAACTCCCCATCTTGCATTCTTTCCTCATACCCATACCACCTCGAAATTTATTTCACCCACTATACCGATGCACAGTTCATTCCCTTTGCATTCCCTGCCACACTCTACCACACCAAATCTCTTACACACCCTCATTATTGCTTTCTTCATTCTATCTAGTCACACCACATGCTTCTCTTAAGTAGGTAATTTTCACAGCCTAAATTCTTGATCTCTGTGACTCATCCCATGTCCATGATTTGGTTACATGGGTTAGGGTTGGGAGGGCTGTGCTGTCCCTTAACCATTTATTCACTTCCATACCTACACTTTTACCCTTCTTTGTTCCATTAAGGGACCCAATGGCTCTTCAGTCCTGTGCTGTTCTCTCCCTTATATTCTATATCACCAAACTCGCCTAAGATAGATTCCAAATACTAAAATTCTGTCACCTCTTCTGGTCTTTCTCCCCCATTTCAGACTCTGTACTTTTACTGAGTTTTCTTTCAAACACCTCATTACTTTTACTCATATTTATCATCAATTGTGTATGATTACGCACATTATAACAACCTTCTGCAAATCTTCTTCACTCTCATCAGTCATACCAGTGTCCTCTAGCAAATTTAGTTTTTTATTGAGTAAAGATACTGGTACAGCTTTTATTGTCTGAGTGCATTTTGAATAGAATATTCATAGAAGGTTGTGTTTTTTTGGAAGAGCAGTATTGTGAGAAGGTTTTGTAACTGTGAAGTTATCAACACGAGAAAGTATCAAATATGATTGCAATTTAACCATGTGTGCTCAGACCACAGTACAGAAACACTCATATATGCATTCTTGGTCCAGCTAGCTCATTTTAGCCAACTGTTGTACAAGATGTTTGCTTAAATCAAAGTGTTGCCTATGTAACCAGCTGGATACAGCCAATTTGCTTTATTTCACATACAGTATATGAGTCCAGTCCAAAGAGCATATGCTATGTTTTTCAATACAGATATAAATGAACAACTTTAAGAAAGATTTAGGTCACTTCATCCATGTTTCCTATTGTATTCGCTGACCCATTGTGTTACTCTTTCCTGTTCTGATGATGAAATATTTCATGTCAAAAAACTTGAAATACATTTTTTTGTGAAATATAGAAATATTGTCATAAACAGGAGCGGCTTGCAGCAGGGGAGGTGGAGAGGACAGACTCTGGAGTAGGGTCTGAGACCAGCAAACCTTCAGTTGCAGTTCGTCGTGGACAGCGAAGTGCGGGTGGAGCCATAGCCACTAGAGAGGGTGACATTCCCCTTTGTGACGATTGTGATGCCCCTGTAGACACTCATATTACTAACAGGTTCGAAGTTGGAGGTTGTTTATAGATTTGTTACAATCCTGATATTGTTTGTTTTATGTTAGATTTAATTAGTGATATGTCTTGTCCCTGCTCTATTGCCAGCTTGTGAATTTAGACTTAAGGATCCCAGATTTGCAAGATTAATTCCCTCTTAATGCTTCTTGTATGGATTTGATAAGTTTTGCATTAATGGTAATTGGGCTACAGATAATAGATAGGCAGGTAGATAGATGTATTCTGTCACTGTGTCTAAAACATTCATGATTTAGATTAGAATTTTTTCTGTATATGTCTCACTGGAAATGTTTAACAGGATATTAATTTTGGTATTTTTAGCTTATGTATTGTTCTGTCAAGTATCTGACTAGGCTGTGAATCTGATTATGTATGTGTGGGGATGTAAGAACTCCTTTTTTTAGCATAAAGAGAGGAAGTTATACACTCGCTAGACCCCATCTCTTCCTATTTTCTGTTGTACAGATTGTAGTCTCCCCCATTAGGTAGACCATGCAATACTTGGCAAGCTACTGCATCACAAAACTACTATGTGGATGTTGGCAAATCAAGGGCAGAACACTTTGATAACTGTTTCTTTTCGTGCACCTTGAAGTTTTGGAACTCTCTATCCCCTCATGTCTTTCCCAAGAACTATGACCTGGGACTTTTTAAAAGACAGGTTTTTCATTTCCAAAATTTGTTTTCATCTAATCTTTTCTCGTTTCATTGAGTACTTTTGATATTCCTTTATATATTCATTATACATAATTGCTGTTTCCCACCTCAGTGAGGTAGCAGTAGGGAACAGACTAAGAATGGCTCTTCCACTCATATACGCATGTATGTATATACATAAACCATAAATGCCCACATATGCACATATACGTTCAAGTACGTATCAACATATACATATATATACATACAAATATGCAGACATTACATACATACGCATTTACATATTCATACATGCTTGCCTTCATCCATTCCTGTTGCTACCCTGCCCCACTGGGAAAACAGCATCGCTATCCCCTGCTTCAGCGAGGTAGCTCCAGGAAAACAGACAAAAAAGGGCACATTCATTCACAAACAGTCTCTAGATGTCATGCGTAATGCAGTGACACCAAAGCTCTCTATCCATGTCCTGGTCCCACAGACATTTCCATGGTTTACCTCAGATGCTTCACATGCCCTGGTTCAGTCCATTGACAGGCTTGATGTGGACTTATGTTCGCATCTGGACCCTCCACCATAAAAAAGAGAAAGAACTTCACGTATGAGTGTAGTTGTACACATGGTAGTACTCTCCTTAATTTACCTCAGAAATGATTTTATGAAAAAGGGTATATGTATTCTGAGCAAAAGATTGCCAAAGTTTTCCATATTGATAATGGTAACAATCCTATGCTTGTGATTGCTTCTTAACTTGTGTCCATTCTTCATACTTGTAACAAAAGTCATGTGAAATGTGTGCTACTAGCTCGTGCGGAATCTTGAAGCCTGTTGCTCACTGAATACCAAAGTTGGTTTAGGAAGAAAAAAGATTCAATAAAACTTCTTTGCACAGCTTCATTGACTATATAAAGCAATCAGTGGCTGAATTTCTTTACTTTTATATGTTTCCTAGATATCTTAAAAGTATTTGACACCATTAATCATAACACTCTTTTACATAAACATGAATACTTTGAAATTACTTGAGAGCTATAGCTAAAGCTGGAAGCAGTTTGCTTTTTAAGTAATGTTCCTTTATTTGTCAGAGAGATGTTCCCATGAAGCATCGTAGGGTCCTTTAGTGGATCCCTTGCTATTCATATTGTTAAGCTCAGTCTTGATACACTGGATGTTGGTGTCTCTTTGATGCTTCTCAGCCATTCCAGTGCTATTAAGAGCTTTGATCTCTCTTTGGTAAACACACTTTTTAATTTTGGTGTTCAACTCATTACTGATACAGTCATATTCATCTTTGAGCTCATTAGTCATCATTAGCACATTTACAGCTCATATGCTCATGGTAAAGTTGTGAGTTAGTATTTTTTCTTAACATTGGAGGCTCCAGTTACAGACAAAGGTCCACATCAAGACCAGGCTTTAATTAGAATACAAAGAGTTTAATGGAAAAGTTTTAAGAATTTTGAGAGAGTGAAAAATCTGTCTTTTAAAAAGTGCCAGGTCATAATTATTGGGAAAGACAGAAGAGGCTAGAAAGTTACAAAGCTTCAAGTTGTAGGGAAAGAAACATTTATCAAAACAGCCCATTCCATTGTAGATTTCAGCTTAGGAACTGTTCATGTCAGACTCACACAAGATGAGAGCATGGCAGATAGGCTGGATGGATCCTTTGAGTGGGATCGAACGAGAAATATCTACAGTGCTCTCACAGATAGAATCCTAACCAGTTTATCTCCTAGACAATGAGAATATGGTAGTCCATGATGGGGTGAGAGAGAGGAGGACTAGTGGTACATGCCCCATTGCCCTCTGATTACCTTAAGATGTTTTAGATGCATGAAAGGTATTTAAAGATGTTGGAATTGCTGCAAGGAAATGCCTGACCTTAGGGTGGCTGAGACTTCAATGTTAAGTTTAATTATTAATGGAAAAACAGTGAAAACCATCCTAAGAGAAGCACAAAACCAGAAAATAAATGAAAAGATGCCGTGCAAAACAATTACAACTGTAAACAGGAAAAGCCATGTTAACCAGGAGGATGATGGCCAGCTGTGTGTATAGGGGATAAGGTTCCTTTTCAAAATAGGATATCTAACTTCCATAAGTTTAAAAAATTATTTAAAGGGATAGTACATCGGTTGACATATTTCCAAGAGGATTTAGTACATATCACTTGGATGAAGAAAACTGGTGACTGAAGAAAATATGAGGAAAAAGGAGCTTAGAACATGAAGTAAAAAGAACGTAATTATTTCTTCACTAATGATCAGTAGAGAGATTAGGAGCTCTCTCAGCTCAGTTCGTATGATTCATATATAGAGGCATAAGGGAGCCCTATGGTTCTGGAGATAGCCATGGTATACACAAAATAGATTACCCAAGATTTTGGGTTCCTGCAGGGAGGGGCCTAACGAGCACAATTTGACCCAATTTAGAGAGATGTGCTCTCTCTATCTTTCCTGACAAGATCTCTCTTCAGATTTTTATTTTCATTCAAAACCAAATACAAGACAAAGTATTAATAAAAGTATTTGTTTTTTATAGCTAGTCACTGCTTGATCAGAATTGTAATTTGGATAGTGACATTTGGCAGCTTGAGAATGCTGCATTTGATGCCTAACAAAAAATGAACTATTTATGGCATTTTTTTTTATTCTAAGAAGGTAAATCTACCCCAGTGAAATTACCTTTTAGTTTCATCGGTCCAGCAGTAAATTCCAAGACCTGAGAGAAGATTATCAACCCCTTAAGTGCACTTGCCCTTGAGTTAATGTGAATCTGCCATGACATTTTGTTGCATCACAGTGTACAACAACAGACTTCCACCACTGTTTGCCTCACCTTCTTTTTCTTAGTTTGTGGCTTATCTCAAGTACTTCTTTATGAGTAGGGTTTCTCGAAGGGAAGATAAATCTATCAAATTGATTTTTTCAAATCCATTGTCTCTTTATTTCCTGTGCTAAAACTCTTCATTGTCTTCCTATCTTTCAGGCATCAGCAGTTTTAACATTCAGGGAAGTAAATATTTTTGGTGCATTATAACAGTTATCATTGTAGAAACTTCAAATTACATAAAAGCTGTCTGACAGTGAAAAACTAGAAGCTTTGTATGATTACCAGCCCTTGCTCCAGTTATACAAAGGCCTGACTTGACTTTGTATGGAATTCTGCTGTCACATCTTGGGAGGCACTTGCTCTGCTAAAGTAACATGGTTGGGGTTTTAGTAATCGACCTATCAACCAGTCTGGCTTCAAAACTTGCTGCCCTATCCTACATTGTTTTTTGCCTTTTGTATGGATGTTGCTTTGGTGTTTGTTTTCAAGAACTGGTTGCGTGTGGGTCTCTGCCAAGATCTCTTTGTATGGCTGCTATCATCTTGAAGATGGACCATCATGTCTCTTTTCTTTCCTTGCATTACTAGTCTTTCAATTATTTTACCTACTCATTACAGTGTAATCAACTACAACTTCTCCTTTCGATAACTTCACTGCAGCTGGGGCATGCATGGTTCACTAATTGTTTTCTGTTCACTAGCCTGGGGCATAGAAGTTCATAATTCTTGTATCTTCTACCTCTGCCACAAGGAAAATGTATACCTTCATAACTACTTTATATGGTATTGCAATCATTTTTACCTGATACAACTGCCTAAATTTTTTTCCATGCACTAATGGGAAGAAGGGCTGCCCAAAATTTCCACCCTTACAACATGTGATAATTTGTGAAGCTGTGACGTTCTTACTAGATAGTGGATATTGGTGATAAAAACCCTTAGTAATCTTATTTGTTTTTGACAAATACACTTTCAGAAATTCCACAGAATTTACTGTGCATGCCTTAGAGTACACCTTGAGTACAATGATATTTAAGACTGGCAGTTAAACAATGTAAGTTGAAGGGCACCTAGTAGATGTAAACATTGTTTAACCTTGATGAGTTTATCATTTTATTTAGAAAATTATGATTAGTTACTCTTAATGACAAACTTATGGAGGTACCTTTTTTTTAATATTTGAGAATACTCTGTACCCAGAGTGTACCTTGAGTATTGGGAGTGCTCCAGTAAAAGGGTTAAGGGACAAGATTCCCACTTATACAAAATCTCTTAGACTGTTCTCTTTTTTTTTCTCCTTTTCCAAGCAAATTTGGCCTCAGAGATGACTTCTTTTGTGACTAAAGTTTTTGTTGGAAACGAAAAGTGGATAAGGGGAAATCTTAGGAATACATGAATATATTTTGCCTCATAGGGCATAATTAAAGCTCATGTACTTGCTGAAAAGCTTTGGCAGTTCATTGAATATCCCCTGCCAGATGGAAGCTTACCTTTCTTTCTATATTGTGCAAGTGTATTTGTGCATATCTCAATGCCTGAAAATGTAGATATTGAATTTCATGTGATTTTGTATAACTGGCACAGTTTACAGAGATAAGGTACTAACTATGAGTTCTTTACAGTGGAGTGGTGTATGCACCACTGGTATGTCGCCGTTGTTCTCGGCGTCGTCAGGAAAGAAAGGAAATTTTGACAGAGATTATGGAAACTGAAATCAAGTATGGACGAGACCTACGAGTTATGGTGGACGAATTTTACAGGTACAGTGATGCAGTTAGCAATATTCATTCAATAATAGGCTCAAGTAGCAATGATTTGCAGTACTATAATATCATTTCTGGAGTAGCTGTAAATCAGTATAATAAATATTTTGAGGATTTTTATTGGTACATGTACGCAGAAGAATATTTATGGTCTGAATATCTGTAGTCTATCTATCTATCTGTCTATCTATCTATCTATATCTCTGATGCCTGTTCCAACTGGAGCTCCTTTAAAGGGTGGTCAAGGCAACAGTCTTCATAACTAGAGAACTCCAGTGCCAACTCTTAGACTTTAGTGCCTCACCCATAACAGGTCACTGGCAGAGGGCAACTTGCCCTCTAGTGCAGTGTTTGCAGAGGCTTCTACCTAATGTTCCCACTGACTACTTCTACCTTATGCTCATACCTACTTCTACCTAATGTTTCTACCTAATTCTCCTTCCTAAATGTTCGTATCTAGTACTTCTGTATCTGCTCCTACCATTTTGCCAAAGCTAACACGTAGTGCTCACCCACAGTAAAATCTAGAGTTATGAAGAATGAGCTGTGTGAGTTTGGTATTGTCAAGTGTTGTGTATGGCAAGGAGAGCTTGTATGTTTGTGGATAGAATGCCAGTAGTCCACATGTGGGTGAGGTAGAAAGAAAAGACAGCTGTAGTCCAAATCCAAAATCCAAATGTCTACATAATTGATATTTACATCAAATTAGAGCATGAGTTTCTGAAATTTGAATTAGAGGAGGCAGTGCTCTATGCTTTTATCTGTTGTTTCTATGATTTCAGCCCTTACAATGATCCATCAAACTTCTAATCTCAACTACATCTTCTGTGTAATTGCCAAACTCTAGAAATAGTACACATTACAAGTATCCAAGCTAGACACAAGAAAGAATATTGGGTTAGTGCAATTGATGAATTTTAAAGGTTTAGATAGTATATTTTACATATATTACCTACAAATAACATTTTAGAAATTGGAAAACCCAGCTAGAGAGATTGATATTTATAGTCTGAAAAATCCATGATTAAACATTTCTGGGGATCTTCTATAAGAAATATTATTTCAGAGTGATATGGAACAGTATAATATTTTTTTGGGTTTTGTAAGTTTAGTTTCTATATGTATACATATGAATATGTCTGAAATATTATTTTCATTCCTCAGAAATTTCATTTTGAAATATTGTGTAGGAGTGCACGCTCACTTCAGCCCAAACCAATTTATTTATATAAATTTTCTTAAAACTTCTTTCCAGGAAAACATTTTGAGAGAGGTTGTCTCCCACATTAGATTACACCAGGATTTTTACACATCTACAAAATATGGGAACCAAGATGAAAAATTCAGAGGCTTTATCATAAAAACTTTTTTAATGATAGTGGTGATTGAGATGATGTTTTTTTTTGCATAAAGCTGCTGATTGGAAAGGAGCTATGTGGTTGCTGGAGAGGAAGAGTGTGTGTACCAGGTGTTTGCTGTGAAGAATGTGTATGAGAAATACTTTGATAAAGAGAGTGACATATTTGTATGTGGAGAAAGCATATGCTAAGGTTGGCAGAAATTTGGTATGGAAGTGAGTCAGTTGTTGTTCACTGATGATACAGCGCTGGTGGCTGATTCATGTGAGAAAGTGCAGGAGCTGGTGACAGAGTTTGGCAAAGTGTGTGAAAGAAGTGAGAGTAAATGTGAATAAGAGCAAGGTTATTAGGTACAGTAGGGGTGAGGGTCAAGTCAATTGAGAGGTAAGTTTGAATGGAGAAAAACAGGAGGAAGTGAAGTGTTTTAGATATCTGGGAGTGGATTTGGCAGCGGATGGAACCATGGAAGCAGAAGTGAATCATA
>JAUTXX010320514.1:0-13697 GCA_032273605.1 Panulirus laevicauda | reverse complement strand
TAACCTGGATCCACTCCCTTTACAGGATGTGGACCAAGAGCACAGGTTGATTGTCAGATCCCTGCCTCGTACATCTGGTGTCGGTTATCGGGCTGAAGGTGTTTCCCCTTTGTGCACTTGTGACAGACGGGACTTGGCTGTTCTCCTGAAGCTACAAGGGCAGGTACCAGTTCCTGAGGGCGGGTTGTCGTTGCTGGTAGTGGACGCCTCGGCAGGGTTAGTCTGCTACTCCCGTTCGACAGGCCACACGGGAAGGTGAGCGGTACAGGGAGGGTTTACTGTGTTAAATGAGTATACGCTAAACGATCGTCTGACTGCCACCTCTCTACTTACTTCGACCTTTGTCATCAGCAGTCTGATCTGCCATCTTCCTCTTAGTGTGTCCATATATTCCTTCCTTCAATCAACAACTTCTTTCACCAACAACGTGTAGAATAAGACCCTCAAAATCAAGGACAGTAGTTAGCCTTTCTTGCACCTCCCATCACAAATTGGGAGTCTATGAAGAAATAACGTGTGTGGCAGGAGGTTCTCGTAGACCCCTGTGTTACTCTCGGTAGGTAATGTGTCAGGACGTCCTCAAATGTAACCCTGTGTTGCTCTAGGGAGGCGCATATGGCAGGATGTCCTCACATGGACCTCTGTGTTACTCTAGGGAAGTGCGTGTGACAAACGTCCTCACATATACTTCTGTGTTACTCTTGAGAGGCACATGTTGGAGGACGTCCTCACATTTACCCCTGCGTTACTCTAAGGAGGCACAAGTGGCAGGAACTCCTCCCATGTACCTCTGTGTTACTCTAAGGAGGTGGATGGGGCAGGAACTTCTCACATGTATCCCTGTGTTGCTCCAAGGAGGCGAGTGTGTAAGATCCTAACATATACCTATGTGTTACTTTGGGTAGGTGTGTGTAGCACATTTACCCCTGCGTTACCCTCGGGAGGTGCATGTGACAGTGCCTCCTTACGTAGACCCCTGTCTTACTCTAGGGAGGGGCCTGTGGCAGTACGTTCTCACTAATTAATCTGTTACTTTAAAGAGAAGCATATGGCAGGACGTCTTCACATGTTTCCCTGTATCACTCTAAGGAGGAGCATGTGGCAGGACGTCTTCACATGTTTCCTGTGTCAGTCTAGGGAGGCGCATGTGGCTGGAAGTTCTCACATGTACCCCTGTTTTACTCTAACAAGGCGCATTCGACAGAATGTCCTCATATGTACCACTGTGTTACTCTTGGGAGAAGCATGTGGCAAAACGTCCTAGCACGTACCTCTGTGTTACTGTAAGGAGGCACATGTGGCAGGACATAATTACATGTACCTCTGTGTTACTCTAGGGAGGTGCATGGGAAAGGATGTTATCACATAAACCCTTGTGTTGCTCTAGGGAGGCGCCTGTGGCAGGACGTCCTCACATACGCCCCTGTAATATTCTAAGGAGGTGCATGTGGCAGCATGTCTTCACATGTGCTCTCTGTTGCTCTAATGAAGTGAGTGTGGCAGACGGTCGTCATATGTACCCGTGTTGCTCTAGTGTGATGGTTGTGGCAGGACGTCCTAACATGTGCTCCTGTGTTACTCTAAAGAGGCGCATTTGGCAGGACGTCCTCACATATGCCCTTGTAATACTCTAAAGAGGTGCCTGTGGCAGCTTAAATGAAGCGCGTGTGGCAGAAAGTCGTCACGTGTACCCCTGTGTTACTCTAGTGTTGCAGTTGTGGTAGGACGTTTTCACATAATTCTCTGTGTTACTCTCCGTAGGTGCATATGACAGGACCTCCTCACATGTAACCCTATGTCGCTCTAGGGAGGTGCTTGTGGCAGGACGTCCTCACGTGGATCCCAGTATTTCTCTAGGGAGGCGCGTGTGGTAAAGAGTCCTCACATATGCTTCTGTGTACTTTTGGGAGGCGCATGTTGGAGGAAGTTCTCTAATGTAACCCTATGTTACTCTAGAGAGGTGCATGTAGCAGGACGTCTTCACATGTACCCCTCTGTTGATCTAGGGAGGTGCACGTGGCATGACGTCCTCACATGTTCCCCTGTGTCACTCTTGGGAGGCGCCTGCAGAAAACGTCCTTACATGTGCCCCTCTGTTACTCTAAGGAGGCGCATGTGACAGGAAGACCTCATATATACCTCTCTATTACGCTAGCAAGGCGTATATGGCAGGACGTCATCGCAAGTATCCTTGTGTTACTCTAGGGAGGCACATGTTGCAGGACATCCTCATACGTACTTCTGTGTTACTCGAAGAGGCTCATATGGTAGTACGCCATCAAATGTACCTCTGTGTTACTCTAGGGAGGAGCTTGTGGCAGGACTACTTACATAAACTTCCTTGTTACTCTAGTGCGGCGCATGAGGCAAGTCATCCTGACATAACTTCCTGTGTTACTCTAGGGAGTCGCATGTGGCAGGAAGTCCTCATGTGTACCGCTGTGTTACTCTAAGGAGGCGTATGCAGCAGAGCGTCTTCACTTATACCTCTGTTTTACTCTAGGGAGACGCATGTGGTAGAAAGACGTCATTTGTACCTCTCTATTACTCTAGGGAAGCGTATATGGCAGGACGTTATCACAAATACTCCTGTGTTACTATAAGGAGGCGTATGTGGCAGCACGTCCTTACATGTACCCTTGTGTTACTCTCGAGAGGATCATTTGGCAGGAGATCTTCCCATGTACATTTGTTTTACTCTGGTGAGACGCCTGTGGCACGACGTCTTCACACGTACCTCTCTGATGCTCTAGGGAGGCATTTGTCACAGGGCTTCCTTATAATTACCACCGTGTTTCTCTCAAGAGGCGAATGTGGCAAAAATTTCTCACACGCACCGCTATGTTACTCAAAGGAAGCGTATGTGGCAGTACGTCCTCACACCTACCTCTGCGTTACTTTAGTGAGGCGTATTCAAGGATGTCTTCATATTTAACCATGTGTTACTCCTGTGAGGCGCATGTGATAGCACGTCCTCAAATGTGCCCCTCTATTATTCTAGGGAGGCGCTTGTGGCAGGTCATCATATATTCCCTTGGATTACTCTAAGGAGGCGCATTTGGCAGGATCTCCTCTGGTGAAATTCTGTGTTACTCTGAGGAGGTACATATGGCAGGATGTTTTCACATGTACCCCTGTGTTGATGTAGAGAGGCGCCTGAGACAGGACGTCCTCACATATGCCCCTGTAATACTCTAAGGAGGTGCATGTGGCAACATATCTTCACGTGTACCCTTCATTGCTCTGATGAAGCGAGTGCGGCAGAAGGTCGTCACATGTACCCTTGTGTAGCTCTAGTGTGCCGTGAGTGATAGAACGTCCTCACATAATACCCTGTGTTATTCTCGGTAGGTACATATGGCAGGACCTCCTCACATGTAACCCTGTGTCGCTCCGGGGAGGCGCAAGTGGCAGGACATCCTCACATATACTTCTGTGTTACTCTTGGGAGGCGCATGTAGGAGGACGTCCTCACATGTACCCCTGTGTTACTCTAGGGAGGTTAATGTGACAGGACGTTATCATATGTACCTCTGTATTACTCTAGGGAGGCGTATGTTGCAGGATATCCTCACAAGTACTTTTGTGTTACTCGAAGAGGCGCATGTGGTGGCACGTCCTCAAATGTGATTCCATATTAATTAAGAGAAGCGTCTTTTTGTACGATGTCCTCACATTTAATCCTGTGTTACTCTAGGAAGGCGCACGTGCCACATAGTTCTCACATATGCCCATTTGTTAATCTAGGGAAGCCTCTGTGACAGGAGGTCCTCACATATACCTCTATGTTATTCTAGGGGGCGCATCCTCACATTTGGCACTACGTTCTTATATTTACCTCTCTGTAACTCTAGATAGGCGCAAGTGGAAAGAAAGTCTTCACATGTTCTTCTGTGTTACTCTAAGTGGTAGGACGTCCTCATATGTGCCACTGTGATACTCAAGGGAGAAACATGTGGCAGGATGTCTTCACACGTACCTCTGTGTTATTCTTGGGAGGCGTATGTCGCAGGACTTCTTCATATTTCCCTCCTTGTTACTCTCGAGAGGCGCATGTAGTAGAACTTTCTCACACGTACCATTGTGTCACTCATAGGAAGCGCATATGGCAGGAATTCCTCACATATGCCCCATTGTGACTCTAGGAAGACGTATTTGGCAGTACGTCCTCACACGTACCTCTACGTTACTTTAGTGAGGCGTATGTCAAGGATTTTTTCATATTTACTCATGTGTCACTCTTGGGAGGCGTATGTGGCAGCACGTTCTCAACTGTGCACCTCTGTTACTTTAGGGAGGCGTTTGTGGCAGGAGGTCATTATATATACCCCTGTGTTACTCTAGGGAGGCGCATTTGGCAAGACGTCCTCACATATACCCCTGGGTTACCCTTAGGAGGCTCATGTAGCAGGACCTCCTTACACGTATTCCTGTGTTATTCTAAGGAGTTACATGTGGCAGGATGTTATAACATGTCCCCCTGTGTTGCTCTAGGGAGGCATGTGTGGCAGGAGGTCCTAATATGTACCCCTGTGATACTCTAGGAAGGAGTGTGTAGCAGGACGTCTTCATATGTACCCCTGTGTTACTCTCGGGAGGTGCATATTGAAGTACCTCCTGACGTGGACCCCTGTTCTACTCTAGGGAGGCGCCTGTGGCATTATGCCCTCACGTATACATCTGTGTTACTCTAGGGAGACGTATGTGGCAGGACGTCCTCACACATGCCACTATGTTCTTTGAAGGAGGTGCATGTGTCAGCACATCCTCACACGTACCCCTGTGTTAATCTAATGAGGCGCATTTGGCAGGAAGTCCACGTATGTAAACTTTTATCATTCGAGGGAGGTGCAGTTGACAAGACGTTCTCACATGTGCCTCTGTGTTACTCTAAGGAGGTGCATGTGACAGGTCGTCGTACTTGTACCTCTGTTACTCTAGGGAGGAGCCTATAGTAGGACGTCCACACATGTATCCCTGGGTTTATATAGGGAAGTAGATGTAGCAGGACGTCCTCAAATGTAACGAAACATTACTCAAACGAGGTGCATGTGGCAAAACGCCCTGAACTTTATCAATGTGTTCTCTATAGAGGCGCATGTGGCAAGAACGTCCTCATACGTACCACTGTGTAACTCTAGGGAGGCACAAGTGGCAGGATGTCCTCACATGTGCCCCTTTGTCACTCTACGGAGGTGCACGTGGCAGGACATCGTCACATGTACCCCTGTCTTACTCTAGGGGGGTGCATGAGGCAGGACATCCTCACAAAATCCCCTGTGTTACGCTAGGGAGGCGTATGTGGCACTACGTCCTTACATGTACCTCTGTATAACTCTAGGTACGCGCATGTGACAGGACGTTCTCACATGTGCCTCTGCGTTACTCTATGAAGGCGCATGTGGCAGAACGTCGTCACATATACCTGTGTTACTCTAAGGAGGCTCATGTGGCAGGACGTCCTCATATGAGCCACTATGTTACTCAAGGGAGATGCATGTGGCGCGATGCCTTCACACGTACCTCTCTGTTACTATAAGGAGGCGTATATCGCAGGACTTCATATCTACCTTTTCGTTTCTCTCGAGAGGTGCATGTGGCAGAACTTCCTCACACGTACTCCTATGATACTCAAAGGAAGCGGATATTGTAGGGAGTTCTCAGGTATGCTCCTGCGCTACTCTACGAAGGCACATTTGGCAGTATGCCCTCACACCTACCTCTTTGTTACTCTAGAGAGGTGTCTGTCAGGGATGTCTTCATATTTACCTATGTGCTACTCTAGGGGGGCGCATGTGGCAGCACGTCCCCAAACGTGCACCTCTATTACTCTAGGGAGGCGCATTTGGCAGTATGTCCTCACATGTATCCCCTATGGATTCGCATGTGGCAGGACCTGCTCACATATAACCCAGTGTTATTCAAAGGAGCTACACGCGGTAGGATGTTCTCACATGTGCCCTTTTGTTGCTCTAGGGAGGAGTGTGGAAGAAGGTCCTCACATGTACCACTGTGTTTCTCTGAGGAGGCGTATGTGGCAGGACATAATCATATGTACCCCTGTGTTGCTCTAGGAAGGTGCATGTGGCAGGATGTCGTTAGATTTACCTTTATGGTACTCTAGGAATGTGCGTATGGCAGTACGTCTTCCCATGTACCTCTGTGTTACTCTAGGAAGGGGTATGTCGCATGACGGCATCATATTTACCCCTGTATTACTCTAGGAAGGTGCTTGTGATAGGATGTCCTCACTTGTATCATTGTGCTACTCTAAAGAGGTGCATATATCAGGACGTCCTCACGTGAACCTTTGTATTACTCTAGGGAGGCGAGTGTAGAGCATGTGGCAGGATTTCTCTACACGTATCCCTGTGTTACTCTAAGGAGGTGCATATGGCATGATGTTCTTACATGTAGTCCTGTGCTGCTCTAGGGAAGCGCGTGTGTAAGGAAATCCTAACATGTATCCCTGTGTTACTTGGGGTTAGCGTGTGTAGCAGGATGTCCTCACATGTACCCTTGTGCTACTCTCGGGAGGTGCATGTGGCACACCTCATCATGTGGACCCCTGTATTATTCTAGGGAGGCGCCTGTGGCAGTACGTCCTCACGAATACATCTGTGTTACTCTAGGGAGGAGCATGTGGCAGGACGTCTTCACATATTCCTCTTTACTACTCTAGCGAGGCGCATGTGGCAGGACGTCCTCATATACTCCATTATGTTCTTTGAAGGAGGTGCATGTGGCAGGACATCCTCACACGTACCCCTGTGTTAATCTGCGTTATTTTAGGGAGGTGCATGTGGCAGGACATCCTTAAATGTGCCCCTGTGTTACTCTAAGAAGGCGTATGTGGCAGGATGTTGTCAAGTATTCCTGTGTTTATCTAGGGAGGCGTATGTGGCAGAGTGGCTTCACATGTACCCCTGTATTACTCTAGGTAGGTGCATGTGGTAGGATGTCCTCATATGTGCCCCTGTGTTACTCTAGGGAGGCGTATGTGGCAGGACCTTTTCACATGTGCCTCTGTGTTCCTCTAGGAAGGCGCCTGTGACAGTACGTCACAAGTGCCTCTCTGCTACTCTAGGGAGGCGCATGTCGCACTATGCCCTCACAGATGCCCTGATGTTTCTCTAGGGAGGCGCATGTGGCAGTACTTCCTCCCATTTACCTCTGTGCTACTCTAGGGAGGGGTATGTCGTAGGACGACTTTACATTTACCCCCGTATTATTCTAGGAAGGCGCTTGTGACAAGACTTCCTCACTTGTAGCATTGTGCTACTCTAGAGAGGTTCATGTATCAGGACGTCCTCATATGTACCTTTGTGTTATTCTAGGGAAGCGCATGTGGCAAGAATGTCTTCACATTTACCCATATGTTACTCTGAGGAGGCTCATGTGGCAGAGCGTCCTCATATGTGCCACTGTGTTACTCAAGGGAGATGCATGTGGCACGACGTCTTCACACGTACCTCTCTATCACTCTAGGGAGGCGTATATCGCAGGACATCTTCATATTTACATCTGTGTTTCTCTCGAGAGGTGCATGTGGAAGAACTTCCTCACACGTACGCCTATGATACGCAAAGGAAGCGGATATGGTAGGGATTCCTTAGTTATGCTCCTGTGTTACTCTAGTAAGACACATTTGGCGGTATTGCCTCACACTACCTCTGTGTTACTCTAACGAGGCGCATTTGGCAGGACGTCCTCACATGTACCCCTGTGTTACTCTGTGGATTCGCATGTGGCAGGACCTGCTCACACTTAACCCTGTGTTACTCAAAGGAGCTACATGTGGCAGGATATTCTCACATGTACCCCTGTGTTGCTTTAGGGAGGCATGTGGAATTAGGTCCTCATATGTACCTTTGTGTTATTCTAGGGAGGTGCATGTGGTAGGATGTCCTCACGTGTACCCCTGTGATACTCTTGGGAGGTGCCTGTGGCAGGACTTTCTCACTTGTACCCCCGTGTTACTCCAAGGAGGCCTATGTGACAGGACGTCCTTAGATGTACCCCTGTGGTCTGTAAGAAGGCGTATGTGGCGGAACGTTGTCACATGTGTCCCTGTGCTAACCTAAGGAGGCGTACGTGGCAGGGTGGCTTCACATGTACACCTGTATTACTTTAGGGAGGTGCATGTGGTAGGACGTCCTCACATATGCCCTGGTGTTACGCTAGGGAGACGTATGTGGCAAGACGTCTTCACATGTACCCCTATGTTCTTCTAGGGAGGTGCCTGGGGCAGGACGTCACAAGTGCCTCCCTGCTACTCTAGGGAGGCGCATGTCGTATTATGCCCTCACAAGTACCCTGCTGTTTCTCTAAGGGAGGCATATGTGGCAGGACGTCCTCACATTTACTTCTGTGTTACTCTAGGAGGGCACATGCGGCAGGATGTTATCACGTGTTTATCTGTGTTTCTCTAGCGAGGCGCCTGTGGAAGGAGGTCTATACATATGCCCCTGTAATAAACTAAGGAGGTGCCTGTGGCAGCACGTCATTACATGTAACCTCTGTTGCTGTAATGAAGCGTGTGTGGCAGAAGGACGTCACGTGTACCCCAAAGTTACTCTAGTGTGGATTTTGCAGCAGGACGTCCTCACATAAACCACTTAGTTACTCTCGGTAGGTGCATATGGCGGACCTTCTCACATGCACCTCTGTGTTACTCTAGGAAGGTGCATGTAACAGGACGTCCTCACGTGGACTCTTAAGTTACTCTAGGGAGTCGCTTGTGGTAAAACGTCCTCACATATACTTCTGTCTTACTCTTGGGAAGCGCATGTTGGAGGACGTTCGAACATGCACCCTTGTGTTACTCTAGGGAGGTGCATGTGGCAGTACGTCATCACATATACTTCTGTGTTACTCTAGGGAGGTGTATGTTTGAGGAAGTCTTCATATGTACCCTTGTGTTACTCTAGGGAGGTGCCTGTGGCAGGACGTCCTCATATGTGCCTCTGTGTTACTCTTGGGAGACGCATGTTGCAGGACCTCCCCACTTTTACCCCTGTGTTCTTCTAGGGAGGCGCATGTAGCTGGTCGTCCTCACATGGAACAGAAGATAGCGAAGCACTTTAGCAGGCCAGATGGCAGCACTCAGCTGTATATTGGGCAGGAGAGCATCTTCCCTGGATTATCAGCTTGGCCTATACCCCATGACGCCCCATACAGACCCCAGTTGGACCGCATCCTGATGGCTATCGTCGAGGTAAGCCCCACTACTATGGAAAAAAATCTTGTTCCTGCCCCTCTTCCTTCTTGTCTCTAACTACCTTGTTTGTCTGTTTTTCTGTCTTCATGTCTATATGAGTCTGAGGACGAATGCATGAAGCGTCTCTGATTCTTCATTTATCACGTTTTAGAAGCAAAAATTTTGAATAAGTTTCTTGTCATATTAACTGGAATACGTACGCATAATATGTATACTTACATCATATATCATAATTTCTTTTTTCATAAATCTTATGAATATCATAATCCTATTTAAATTTCAAGACTGAAATATATGAATAATCTACTGAAAAATATATGATAACATTTCTGATATTATCCATATATTGTTCAGTCATGCTGAATCTCTTGCTAATGATGATAATTGTTTAATGTCGAGATATCATAGGCAGGGATCAATTTTCTGTCTTTCAACTCTTCACCAAACTGCCTTTATTCATTTTATCAAGACAAATTTGATTGTCTTTCTTGCATTACAGTATAGATGAAAATAGTCAACAAACAGTTTGTTAAGAAGCGACAAACTTATTTGTACATCTAACTTCATCAGGGGCCGAAATATTCAAACGAAGAGCCTAAACAATAAATGCAGTGGCCCAAGTGGTTCTTGGTACCCACTTGTACAAAGGGATCACAAATGACTCGCCACTTGTGTAGATAGGATCAATCTTTCATAACTACTTCCATAACTGGTAAATTGGGATGACGCAAAGCTTTCTACTCTATTGAACGTATACAGTGGCCCAAGCAGAACTTGACCACATACAGTGGCCCAAACAAAACTTGATCATAGACATTGACCCAAACAGAACTTGACCACATACAATGGCCAAAACAGACGTTGACCAACCACAGTGCCCCAAACAGAACTTGACCACACACAGTGGCCCAAACAGAACTTGACCATATACTTTGATCCAAACAGAGCTCGACGACATACAGTGGACCAAACAGAACTTGACCACATACACTGGCCCAACCAGGAGTTGACCACACAGAGTGGCCCAAACATAATTTGACCACACGCACATTGGCTTAAAGAGAACTTAATCATATATAGTGGCTTTAACAGAGCTTGACCACATACAGTGGCCCAAACAGGAATTGACCACACACATTGGCACAAACATAACTTGACCACACACAGTGGCCCAAATAGAACTTGACCATATACACTGGCCTAAACAGAACTTGACAACATACAGTGGCTCAAACATATCTTCACCACATACAGTGGCACAAACAGAACTTGAACACATGCAGTGGCCCAAACAAAACTTGACCACACACAGTGGCCAAAACATAACCTGACCACACACAGCGGCCCAAACGGAACTTGATATAATACAGTGGCCCAAACAGAACTTCAACACACACAACGGTCCAAACAAAACTTCAACACACACAACGGCCCAAACAGAGCTTGACCACATACAGTGGCCCAAACAGAACTTGACCACATGCATTGGCCCAAATAGAGCTTGAACATATACAGGGACCCAAACAAAAGATGACCACACACAGTGACCCAAACAGAACTTGATCGTATACAGTGGCCGCAACAAAACTTGACCACATACAGTAGCCCAAACAGAAGTTGACCACATACGGGGACCTAAACAGAGCTTGACCACACAAATTGGCCCAAACAGTACTTGACCACATGCAGAGGCCCAAACAGAACTTGACCACATTCAATGGCCAAAAGAGAACTTGACCACATACAGGGGTTCGCATAGAACCTGACCACATACAGTGTCCAACAGAACTTGACCACGCACAGTGGCCCCAAAGAGAACTTGACCACATACAGGGGTCCAGAAAGAATTTCACCTATATACAGGGGCCCAAACAGAACTTGACCATATACAGTGGCCCAAACAGAACTTCACCACATACAGTGGGCCAAACAAAACTTAACTACATACAGGAACCCAAACAGAACTTCGCCACATATAGTAGCCGAAACAAAACTTGACCCCACACAGTGGCTGAAACAGAATTTGACCACATACAGTGGCCCAAACAGAGCTTGACCACATATAGAGGTTCAAAAGGAACTTGACCACATACAGTGGCCATAACAGAATTTGACCACACAGAAGGGCTAAAACAGACCTTGACCACATACAGTAGCCAAAACAAAACTTGACCACATACAGTGGCCCAAACAGGAACTGACCACACACACTGGCACAAACATAACTTCACCACACACAGTGGCCCAAATAGAAATTGACCACACACAGTGGCCAAAACATAACTTGACCGCATAAAATGGCACAATAAAACTTGACCACATACAGTGGCCCAAACAGAACTTGACCAAACATAGGGGCCCAAACAGAACTTGACCAAACGTAATGAACCAAACAGAACTTGACCGCATACACTGGCCCAAACAACTTGACCACATACAGGAACACAAACAGAACTTGACCAAACATAGTTGCCCAAACAGAACTTGACCACGCACAGTTGCCCAAACAGAACTTGACAAAATACAAGGGCCCAGAAAGACCTTGACCATATACAGGGGTTAAAAAAAAGCTAGACCACATACAGTGGCCCAAAGATAACTTTACCACATACAGGGTTCCAAAGACAGCTTGACCACATACAGTGGCAGAACAGAACTTGACTACACACAGTGGCAAAAGAGAACTTGCCCACATACAAGGTTCCAAAAAGAACTTGTCCACATACGGGGCCCAAATAGAACTTGACCACATACATTGGCCTAAACAGAACTTGACCACATGCAGTGGCCCAAACAGAACTTGACTAAACACAGTGGACCAAACAGAACTTGAACACATGCAGTGGCACAAACTGAACCTGACTACATATATGGCCCAAAAAGTTCATGACCACATAGAGTGGCCCAAACGGACGTTGAGCAAACACAGTGGCCATACATAACTTGACCACACAAAGTGGCCCAAATAGAGCTTGACCATATACATTGGACCAAACAGAACTTGACGACATACATTGGCCCAAAAAGAACTTATCCATATACACTAGCCCAAACAGGAGTTCAACACACACAGCGGCCCAAACTAACTTGACCAAACACAGTGGACCAAACAGAACTTGACCAAATAGAGTGGCCCAAACAGAACTTGACCACATACAGTGGCCCAAACAGAACTTCACATAGAGTTACCAAACAGAACTTCGCCACAT
The DNA here is from genome assembly GCA_032273605.1 of Panulirus laevicauda. Lineage (NCBI taxonomy): Eukaryota > Metazoa > Arthropoda > Malacostraca > Decapoda > Palinuridae > Panulirus > Panulirus laevicauda. The sequence goes on along the minus strand of JAUTXX010320514.1, from coordinate 1,268 downwards.
AAAGTGACAAAAAAACAACTTGATCACTTACAGAAGCCAAAATATAACTTGGCAACATAAACTGGCCCAAACAAAACTTGACCAAATACAGTGGCCCATACAGAACTTGACGAAACATAGGGGCCCAAACAGAACTTGACGAAACATAGGGACCCAAACAGAGCTTGAACAAAAGTAGTGGCCTAAACAGAACTTGACCACATACACTGGCCAAAACAGAACTTGACTACATACAGGAACCCAATTAGAACTTGACCAAATATTGTTGCCCAAACAGAACTCGACCACATACAGTGGCCCAAAAAGAACTTGACAAAATACAAGGGCCCAAACATAACTTCACCATATACTATACAGTGGCCCAAAAATAATTTCACCACATAGGGGCCCAAACAGAACCTAACCACACAAAGTTACCCAAGCAGAGCTTCACCACACACAGTGGCCCAAACAGAGCTTCACCACAAATAGGGGCCCAAACAGACCTTGAACGCATACAGTGGCCTAAACAGAACCTGACCACATACAGTGGCCCAAATAGAACTTGACCATATATAGGGACCCATACAGAACTTGACCACACATAATTGCCCAAAACGGACTTGACCATATACAGACACCCAAACAGAACTTGACCACACAAAGTGGAACAAACACAACTTGACCACAAACAGTGGCCAAAACATAACTTGACCACATAAAGTGGCCAAAACAGAACTTGACCACATACAGTGGCCAAAACAGAACTTGACCACACACATGGGCCTAAACAGAACTTGACCAAATGTAATAGCCTAAATAGAACGTGACCACATACACTGACCAAAACAGAGCATGACCACATACAGGAACTCAAACAGAACTTGACCACATATAGCTGCCCAAAAAGAACTTGACCATACACAGTGGCCCAAACAGAACTTAACAAAATACAAGGGCCCAGAGAAAACCTGACCACATATAGGGGCTCAAAAAGAACTAGACCACATACAGTGGCCCAAAGATACCTTCACTACATACAGGGTTCCAAAACAGCTTTACCACATACAGTGGCCCAAATAGAACTTGACCACGTACAGTGGCAAAAAAGAACTTGACCATATACAGAGGCCCGAAAAGAACTTGTCCACATACAGGGGCCCAGACAAAACTTGACCACAAACAGTGGCCCAAACAAAGCTTTACCACATACAGGAACCCAAATAGAACTTGACCACAACAGGGATTTAAAAAGAACTTGACCACATACGGTGGCATAATTACATCTT
>JAUTXX010320403.1:1411-13697 GCA_032273605.1 Panulirus laevicauda | reverse complement strand
CCGGACCATCCACATCATTTATCGACACCACATCCTCATACCATCAATCCACACACATCTGACATCCACCAACTACATCCAAAACCCACGACCTTTCATCCACATCATCATCAGACTCATCCGCACACGTCCCTCGACCCTAACCCAACTCCTGAACCTGTTTACAAATATTCACATCCACACCTTGCCTCCACCCCACACCCGCATGTTACCCACCTCTCGTCACCCGTTTACTCACACCCTTCCTCAACGCATCCTCCTCATCATTCTTCAAAACTTCATCCATACCATCCTCACCCATCTCCATCACCTCATCCACACGACTTTCACCTATCTCAAACACCGTATTCGTACACACATGATCCGTCACCCAAGTCTCATCCATACTATCCTTACTCTTCGTCAGCGCCTCATCCATACCAGCCTCATTCTTCACCAGCACCTCATCCATACCACTCTCACTCCTCACCGGCACCTAACCCTTATCATCCTTCCTTTCATCCATCTCCAGTACTTCATCATCCCCATCCGGGTCCATCTCCACCGCCTCATCCATCGAGCCCTCACCCACCTCCAACAACTAATCGACGCCACTCTTACCCTGATTCATTCTCATCCTCTTATCCGCACCAATATCATCCATCAAAAACACCTCATCCCCGTCATCCTCAGCCTCATCCATCACCAACACCTCACTCTTCCCATGCTCACCCTCATCCATCTCCAATATCTGACTCATATAACCCACACATTTCTTATCCAGTTTCCAGTCCATACGACATTCATCCATCTTCAACTCCTCATCCATATAATTCTCACATATCAACACAACCTAACCCATACCACCCTTACTCATCTCCAAAACCTCAGCCATCCCACCTTCACCCATCTCAAACTCCTCATCCATACCACCCTCATCCGCCTCTCACATTTCGTACATATCACCTAAAAACTCCCCCAACTCCTCGCACTTATCACCTGAGTACGCCTCCAACATCTCCAGCACATAAACCTCACACATCTCCAACAACTCCTGCAAAACGTCCTCACACATCTCCAGCAACTCCTCCAAACCACCCTCACACATCTCCAAAACCTCCCACGCAACAACCCTACCCATCTCCAACACATCAATACCATCCTCATCCATCATCTCCTCCATACCATCCTCATCCATCTCCTCCACCTCACCCATACCATGATCACTCATTTTCAACACCTCACTCATATCATCCTCGTCCATCACTGACACCTCATCCATCTCCCACACCTCACCCAAGCCACCCCAATCCATCCTCTATGCCTCAACCATATCATCCTTTCCCGTCATCCACTCCTCGACCGCACTTCTCATTCTCTGATCACCCTCACCCATCTCCCACGCCTCATCCATACCATCCTTACCCATCATCCACACCTTACCCACACTACCCTCACGCATATTCAAAACATGATGCACACCAACCGTACCCATCCCCAACACCTCATACAAACCCCATTCACCCATCTCTCACGCCTCATCCGTCACTGATGCCATCCGCGGCTGCCCAGGAGACCTACCCATCTGGGGAGGCCTCAGCTTACCTATGGGGAAAGTACTACAGTGATCTGGGTAAGGCTTTCAGTCAAAACCCCTACTACCCCAGCGCCACCTATGCACCCCAGCTCCCGAGGCCAGGACCTGCTCCCCTGGTCCACTTCCCCAGTAATGGTCAAGCCAGTCATGGTCCCCATCCTCCATCATGGCTTCAGGAGGTCGAGGGATCGATCCTCTCCCTCCCCATCATCCTCGTGTTTCCCTCACCAGTGCCAGCAGAGCAAGACCACCCCGTTCCACACCCCGTCCACCTGAGACCTCCAGAGCAACAACCCACAGATCTACCTTCCTCTTCCACTCCCTCTGACTTGGGCGAGGAAACCTTACCTCCTCACCCACACCAGCACGAACCTTCATATTACCACAGTTCTCCTGCTCCTCCCCATCACGAGAGAGCTCCATCCTACCTCCATCCTCTTGATATTTCCGCTCCATCTGTACCATTAATGACACCCGCCTCATCTCTTTCTCAACCAGATCCCTCACCAGCCTCAGTGTCTACCTTACCCACACCACCTCGTAAGCAATCTGAATACTCTTCATCGACACCTCCACAGTTACTGTCCTCACCATCCTCACCATCATCTCCGCACCTGGGACCTTCGACTCCACCACCATCACCAACATCACCAACAACATTACAACAAACTGCACCAACATCGTCTGGACAACCACCTACATCTGCGTCACCAGTTTTCCCACCAATATTCTATTCATTATCATCGGCTGCGCCATCACTATCCTACTCCTTATCGCTATCCACTCCATCACTATCCTCATCACCACCGTCATCTCCAACATCCTCCCGACCATCACCACCATCTTCACCAGAATCGTCTTCCTCTACATTACCTCCAGCATCCTCCCCAACATCATCAGCATCATCCTCGCTCCCAAACACACAGTTCTCACTCCTCCCGACCCACATATCTGCCGACCCAACTCTGAATTCCCTCGACTCCCAAGACGTGACCACAGACCCTCCCCAGACTTTCATCGACGCCTCTGTCTTTCCTCTTGATCTCTCTCCACCACGAAGACCATGGCCGGACACCCAGACTTCGACAAACAAACAAAAGCAGAACTCTCGACCTGCAACGCCAGACGCCAACGTACAACATCATCAACAACAGTACCTCCTTGGTGCAAGTTTGTACGACAAAGACATTGTTTTCGGTACTCCACAATCAGTCAATGAGGCTTACCCCATACTAAAGTTTTTCTCAGACCTTGACAATAGACCAGAGAGTTCGATCCCCGTTAAGAGCGACGGAGTCTTCTTTGACAGCAGACAAACTTTGTTTAGAAAAGTTTCCAGAGAGGTAAGACTGACTCAAGACTTTTTGTCTGAGTGCGTACTTGAAAACTTCCTCCTAAATTTGTAGATTTAATCGTTTCTTTCACGAAAATACCTAAACTATTTCCATGTAATTCTCCTCTGATTTGGCTCGCTTGAAGCATACTCAAAAACGCATTCAGACTTCCAGACGTTACCTGTTCATATATCAAAATCATGTCACTCCTAAAGTATTCTCAGTTGTATATACCATGAGCCATGCATGACATAGGGTAAAGGAGACAACACTAAACATGATTTTTCTATATGTCTTCAGGGTCACTTTGTGAAAAGATGTTTGCATGACATTTTGGACAGATCTGATCGACTCTTAACCCCGAGAATGAACAACTTGACATTTGCTGTAGAGTAAACGTCACAACTGACTCTCCTGAACCTGACTGACTAAAACCTTTCAAAACGTTGTTAAACTTTGCTCTGCTGTGTGCAAAAACATAGCTTATCTGTCTAACCTAATTACAGGTCACCTACAACATCCCTAAAACCTTACCAACCATCCTTGTGAATCAGCATCAGAGCACTACAATAATTTTTAAGTCTAGGTCTAATGACACTTTAAGATGATGATCAGTTAAGGAAGGTTTTATGCCTTTGCAGTTTTTCGTTGGTAACTTTTGATTTAAAGTTCTGGAAAACCTTAATCATACTTTGTTGCATCAATTCTCTTGGCATCCTTACCTGTGGCAATCCGTTAAAGTAATCAGCTGAACATTAATTGCAACCTCAGCTCTACTTCCAGTGCCGTCAGGATCAGGTAGTATTCTGAACACAGGAAGCTTGTAGTGCCTCGTTAACCCACTGTATCACACAGAACGATCGAGATTTCTATGGTGTTGTTGGTGCTGACAGAGACTACGAGGACAAGTATTATTATTACACTGGCGAGGAAGATTACACTGATGGGTAAGTACCTGTCGTTTGCTTCACCATAAATGTAGATATTATTATTCTTTAGCAAAATTAATCAAAATCTCATTCTGGATGGAAGTAGGAGAGACAAAGTTTGGAATAATCACGAGAGGGGTGAGATGGAGGTTCATTGAAAACTGTGATGAATGAAACAAATTGATTTGTAGAATATGTAAGAAAATTGGACACCATCTGAAGATAGTATAAAGATAGATAGTCACCCATCTACTTGTATATCATCTTTGAAAGTCGTTCACAGAAAATGAAAAGAAAGAAGAGTATATACGAGTGACTAAAGAAAAGTTCGGGGTTTCTTGCATGATATCTTCCGAAGACTTGAATGAACTGAAGCAGGAAGAAAATATGTATCGCTTGTAATGCCGAAAAGTTACTATCATAATCTCTTTTATTCTCTCCGAAACAGATTCCAAAATCCTCTGTTCTTAGAGGAGACAGACTTAGCTTCCCTGAGGCCGTATAGTATCAAGGAGCAAGACGAGGTACGTTAAGTCATGATTTTCTTTATTCTTTTATTTCATCTGGTGTTACGAGAGGAGAAAAAGAGGCTAGACATAGGAAGGTACAGTGGAGAACATAAATATGGACGGTGTAGGTGTACTGAAGAGTTTGACTGCCTTGTTGCTCAGAGTCTTCTGTAAGTGGCAAGACAAATCCATTTCAATCCCATGACTCAGGTCCTGTCTACTGTTGTGTTGTAGCTCATAACTACACACCACCAGCACTAATCATGAAGCTATGTCGTAACACTGAGTAAACTTTTGTGTGGTCTGTCGTTGTTCCTGGGTCCTACTATATAACTATATTACTGTATCATATGTCGCTGTACCAACGTATAACTGTATATCGCTGTATTATGTGTCGCTGTAGCACTGTATAACTTAAGATATCACTTGGTCACTGTATCATACAGGGTCATTCCCAGCCACACCATCAGCCGTCACCCACCACACACCCGCCTCCCTACCGCAGTGGAGACCCAGAGAGCACGTTGCACCCAGGGGAGGCAAGACCCAGGGTGGAGGCAAGACCCAGGGTGGAGGCAAGACCCAGGGGGGAGGCAAGACCCAGGGGGGAGGCAAGACCCACAGGGGAGGCGGGCCCAGCCTCCCCAGCTCCTGTCGTCCCAGCCAGGACCAGGATTCCCAAAAGAGTAAGACGAATGGAATCTTGTCCTTTGTGACTACATCTCTTCCAAACTAAAAGATGTTGACAGTCTCTTTTATTCTAGCAATTTAAAGTTGTTTTAAAGATGTTTTCGGCAGTTATCACTTAATACATTACCTCCGCCACGTAGCTCTGTAGCTGTCACATAAGATGTAGCTTCTCTCATGATGTTACTTGAATATGTTGGGAAAGAAACTCTACTTTGGATGGATATCGTCTTTATTGTTCATTATCATTTATTGTCATGATCATTATGATTATCATTATTATTGTTATTATCATTATTGTATCATTATCAACATTATTATCATTATTATCTTTGTCGTGTGTGTGATGTCACACACACACACACACACACACACACACCACACACACACACACACACACACACACCTATAGAGCACAGTCTCAGTTCTCGTGGCATGAGACCCCCTCTCACCCTCATTACCACCCCAATATCTCCAACGTCCTCTCCTCCCCTACAGTCTCCCGCCAGAGGCGCGTTCTTCACCCCGCTCCCCACCACCCTGAGGCCTCTCTCCCTTGATCCAGGTAAGGTCATCCCCAACCATAGCGTCCACCTGCACATGGAGTTGTTATTTGGCCATATATTTCTTTGGATCGGTTTTCAAAATTCTTTGATATCAGACAAAATCTCGAGTCCTTCAGACCATTCATTTATTCCTTGAGATCATTAATGATGCTAAGATTTTTCTCTTCGATGATTGATGATTAGCTAAATATCATATTTATATACATCATGAAATTCCCTTACAGATTCTTAATCAAAAACGTTTTTCTTTACAGTGCTCATTGTATGTGTTGAGTCATTTGTTAATTTGCAATTTGTTTTCCGTCTTCTGAACTTGAAAACACGATTTGTTGTGTTCCAGCCTGAACACACACTGTGTTGCGCTTCTCAGGAAGTTCACCAGTGTAAATCACTGATGCAAACCACAGTTTCGTCGTCTGTGTATTAACTATGTATCATTTCTTGCATTCCTGACAGATTTCCTTCATCTTGGGCAAGACTGGAGCATGAAAATCGGCTCTCTCTCCAAATCCTCCTCCTCCCCCTCCTCTTCCTCTTCTTCCTCCATCCCGCATGAGGGGCAATCATCCTATCCTGGTCTGTCTCCTTACGACCCTAAACCTCTTTTCCTGCCGTACAGGAACTTCCCAGATTCTAACAGTTTGCCATATCAAATCTCCCACGAGGGCCAGCCTCACTATCTTGACTATGGCAGCGATGAGAGCTGGAATGCTACGCTCTCCGCTCGACCGTACGGGTTGGTCGACGACTATGATGTGCTGTATGATTATGAAGCAGGAGACGAGTACAGTGACTACCCCGGAGTCTCCCAACCTGAATCAGGAACCTTGCACTCAGGTCCTCGTCCATCACCTTACTACCAGGGAACTGCACCTCGAGGCGAGGCCGGACTGGCCCAACATTCGACCGTGTCTCCTTACCACTCAGACAACTCGCCTCAGTACATCACTGCCTCACCTCAGTATTCGACTGTGTCCCCACAGTATCCGAGCGTCTCATCTCAGTACCCGATTGATTCACCTCAGTATCTCTCCGTTACACCTCAGTATCCAACTGTATCGCCTCAGTATCCGACAGCGTCACCCCAGTATCCGACGGCTTCGCCTCAGTATCAGTTCGTGTCACCTCATTATCTAACTCTTTCACCTCAGTATCCGACAGCTTCACCTCAGTATCCGACAGCTTCACCTCAGTATCCGACAGCTTCACCTCAGTATCCGACGGCGTCACCTCAGTATCCGACTGCTTTACCTCAGCAGAAACTATCTCCAACTAGACGACCAACGAGGTCTCACAGTCGTCCTCAGACCTCTCAACCCTACAACACGTCTGTCTCTGACTTACACGGTTCTACCCAACCGTTCAAGAGGCCAGCCATCACATTCTACTCGTCTGAGGAAGATTATGGAGTGATTTACGAATCTCCCGAAGCCTTCCCTCCTGAGGAAGCCTCCCAAGATGTTATCCAAGACGACGTATTTAACGCCTACGGACACTTTGATCCATATGGCGAAGAGGACGATCATGGAAGCCACTTGTCTCATCTGATACACACTGACCTGGGGCCGTTCGTCCACTCTCGAGCATTCTTCGGACCTCACGTCGACAGTACAGCACACAGAGGACAGATCGTCGATGTCGTCTCCCCTACCAAGGAGCAGCTAGAATATATCAGTCCCAAGGTCAAAGACGAGACCAAGGCATCTTATTACCCTCAGGAACTTCTCCGACGGTACTATCTCGAGTCTTACACACGTCAGTCTCATTTAAGGAGAAACAACTCACTCTCTGGCAGATACAGGGAGAACCCTTACACCAGGAAGTACCTAGGTGTATCACCTAAATACTTGACCACTGCAGGACCCAACGCTCCAAAACCATTGATTCCTTCTGATCCCGATGAACCGACTGGAGGATCACAATATACCGCACCAGCATTGGCGTCTCAGTCCAAGAAACAAAAGTACGACTCTGATGCGAAGTATGCACCGAACAGTCCCGAACCCCCACACATCACCAAGAGCCCGTCAGTCACCCCACAGTACGAGGAAGAACGTTCATATCATTCAACACCAAACCCACAACATCTGAATGAGGAAATAGTAACCCTTCAAATCGAGGAAATACCTCAAGATCTACGCTATACAACAGCCGCTCCACATAATACAGATGTTAGTGCACACTATACCTCCAGCTTCCCTCATCATAGGGAAGAAAACACTCAAACCACAACACCCCAGCCACAACATTCCATTAACCAACACTCACCTGACACACAACACCATCAGGAGGAGAGCGATTATACCACACCACTTACAGAGGACACGACGGAACAACCAAAATACAAAGCCGTTGTATCTGCTCTGGCTGAGGGGAAAACGCTCCTGGACCTGTTTCCCTATAAGACACCTGCAGATCGTCCCCACGTCACCAAGACTACACGGACGAGACCGAAATCTGCAGAACGTCCCCACATTGCAGATCGTCCCCACGTCACCAAGACTACACGGACGAGACCAAAATCGGCAGATCGTCCCCACATCACTAAGGCCGCACAGACGACCCCAAAATCGCTTCGAATGACAGCTGCACGTCTGCTCAAGCGCCCCCAGCCCTACCCAGCTTCCAGGAGACCATCAAGAAGGGATAAGACTTACATTGAGAGTGACAACTACGGTGACATTCACGCTCCACAAGATTCTCGGAGACGGCAGAATGGATGGAAACAGCCTCGTCGTTTATCCCTCACAAGAAAGTATGTCGGCGCTGAATATTCTTATCCAACGACAGTCAAACCAACACAGAAACCACTCCACAGGTCCGCGACAGAGTCTTCCTACCCACATGAACCTTCCTCACCCTACGGTGCCACAGCTCATGCACCTGGCAGTCACGATGACTCCCTTAGCTCGTTAAGTCACCCAAACGAAGCTAAGGCACAGAAGCCTGTCAGTAGCAGTGTATTACAGGAGGACAAAGTGGAACTCTATGCTGAGGTGCACGATCGAGAACCACAAGAGACTCACTCTGAAGTCCCACAAGGTAATGAGACATTAGCGACCTCTCGGAGGCGTCCTTCATCAGTGAGAAAGTATTCTCCTCGTAGACAGCGACCTGGAAAGACACAAGCTGCAGTTCCTCACTCAGGGTCAGGGGTGCAGTCTGGTGAGGCAGTCCATCAGACCACAGAGATTCCCCAGCCGTTGACAGAGTTCCCTGATGATCACGGAAGTACAGACGATCAAGCGAGTTATTCTTACCCTCGCAGACCACCTGGTAATGTCGAGCGTCCCACCCGGCGTCCAAAAACAAATATTCCTAGGAAAAAACTCCCAGCAGGTGCCTCAAGACCTCATAGACGCTTACCACCCCTGACACGTCGTCCTCGTCCCGTTACTCGTCGTCGTCGTCCAACTCGTCGTCGTCCACATTCTTCTTCATCTCCTCATTCTTCCAAGGCCTCGTCTCCGGGTGCTGAGCCTCACCCTCAGACTCCTTCTTCTACCGAAGTCCCTGAGGTTAACAACCTACACTCTGCTCTTGACGGGTCTTCTTACATCCCTCCTGACGGAGATGACCATTCCTCCGGTGCACCCCACACCGAGGATGGAACCTCCCACCTTCCTCCTTCACTCTCCTCTCCCACCATCCCTCATACGGACGACCTCCCTAGTTCTCATTTCCCACATTCTCCCGAAGTTTCAAATACCTCGGAGAAGCGAACGCTAACTACAAGAGCACCAGCACACGCTCCCTCCCCTGACTTCAACTCTCTAGGTCCATCGGCCGACGCCCCGTATCATAACTCTGATTCTCCCCAGCATGACCACCGCTCAGCCCTTCTCTCCACCCTGGCCCCGTCAGAAGAAGGGTCATCTCATTCCCTTCTTCCTGTACCCACAGGTGGGAATAAGTCCTTGCCAGGCTCCATAGCCAGTGTTGCTCTACCCACAAGAGACCTGACGGGAGCGACCGGACTCACCCTATCCCAATACAATCTCGCCCAAGACATGCAGCAGATCCTTAACACAGCCTCACTCGGGCCAGCAGTACACACCACAGATCACGACTCTACAACACTACTCACAAACAGACACGTTACGACGCTAAACAAAGACAATTCACAGCCACTATACAGCACAGCCACTCGCCCCACTGGAGCAGTAGGATATGGACCTCTTTACAGTAATCCCAGTACCTTTCAGACTGTTATAAGTGAACTGAAACCCAAGCGATCTATTTTCCTTAACTCTGGTAAATCTTTCGAATCGCAAATTAATGCCAAGTCAGCAATAGAATCACTTCTTCCATACATTGACGACAAAAACGTGCCAGTGAGCGTGGATTATGTTCGTCGTCAAAATAACGACTTGAGTTCGAATGTAGAAGTAACGTTTAGCATAAACTTTCCAATAGAGCATCATCAGAGAAAAGTGGTTGAAAATTCACGCCAGGTAGCGCCTCAGCGCCAGACGTTCCCAGTATATCCCCAGGCTTCACATCCTGCCTATAGAGGCAATGCTGATCTGGGGAGAAAAACAACAAAATCCTCGCCATTATCATCTGGTTTACGGGTCACAACTTCTCATCCAAACTCACATGTCAAACCTGGGATCCTCCCAACACACAACCCAGTATCACCACAACCTCTCCTCTCAGGTAACAGTCGACTTATGACATCACAGGGTTATAATCTCCCTCAGTCAAGTCCACAACTCAGCAAGTACACCAGTACAGCCAACTTCAGGAATACCGTTTCAGTCGTCACCCACAAATCAGCGACACACTCTGATCAAAACCATCACAAAGTCTCTCATGTCCAGAACCAAGATCTCCAGCAAGACGCACCTGGACCTTTCGAGACCCAGTATTATGATGGTCCTACTGATACAGTGAGTGGACCTCGTCATCCTCCGACTCCCAGGAGACCACAACGTCCAACCACATCAGATTCCCTACAAATCAAGCCACTACGTCATTATGCAACTGGCAATGCTCCTTTCAATCCCAGTGGAAATACAGACACCCTCTCTCTCCCTGCTGAAGCAGTAAGTAAAATACCAATAATTCACCTGACGACAGCACCCTTGCCTCCCTCAGGAAGGAGTATCTACAAGGCTGGGAAGTCTTCCACTAGCCAGCACAGTGGCCGCGCTCAGGAGGAATACACCGTCTTGCATGTTAACAATCCAGGTGAACAGTATTCTCCACCTCCCTCGATGTCTCCCACGCGCGACCTGTCGCCTACGAAGCCTTCGCCTCTCACAGATCAACAGCAACGTCTTCCGCCTCTGATCCCGTTGATCGATGGGTATCTCCCGACCTCCAACCCACACTATAGGGGTAACGACGATAACCCAGCATTAAGGTACCGTAACCAGCAGTCGTCTGCTGTGGTGGTCCCTCTGGAAGAGCCTCCACTTGGTCTACTCCCACCTCCCCCAAGCACGCACACCCACAGTCGTCATGACGGAGTCTCCCAGGCCATAACCAGCACAAACAGACCATCTCCGGCCCCACAGATCACGACATATCATCCACCTAATCGTAATCGTTTTCATACAACAACTTCCTCCATCAAAGGGCAGCATCCTGCCACAACCACAACCAGGTTTCCAATAGTTCATAACAATCCCGTTACCCCGGTGACTCAACCTCCAGTACTGACAAACAGACCCGTTAACAGATACCCTGTTACTACTCAGCCTGTGACTTTAACTCCCCATCGTGAACCTCAGTATCATTTACCGGCATCGCTACCATCATACCAGGGGAACACAGACAACCCACATCTCCGCTTTCAGCAGTTCCACATGTCCAGGTCCCGTCATCCACATCACAACACGAAGGATCATCCTACTTCATCCATCAGCGTACACGGCCATCCAACTTTTCAAACCAGCACGCATGATCATTCACTTCCTCAGGTTAAAACAGAGGAGCACTCGCCTCCTCAGATCAACACACAGAGCTATTCATCTCCTCAGATCGTGACTCGGGGTCATCCACCTTCCCAGGTCAGCACACAAGGCCATTCATCTCCTCAGGTCAGGACTCAGGGTCATCCACTTCCCCAGGTCAGCACACAAGGCCATTCAACTCCTCAGGTCAGGACTCAGGGTCATCCACCTCCTCAAGTCATCACAGAGGGTCATCCACCTCCCCATCTCAACAAGCAGGGTCATCCACTTCCTCAGGCCATCACACAGGGCCATCCTCCTCCTCAGGTCAGCAGCACACTGGGCCATCCACCTACTCAGGTCATCACACAGGGTTCTCCACCTCCTCAGATAAGTATTACACAGGGTCATCCACCCCCTCACGTCATCACACAGGGTCATCGACCTCCTCAAACCAGCTTCTACCACCATGGCTCGAGTGAGGATCAACCTCAGAACAACATGATGATAAAACTGCTTGTCACAAGAACGCCAGAAATCCCTGCTAATACCTACAGTCTGCAGTCAAGGCCGACCTCACTAGCCCAGTTTGACACTTCAGCTGGACCTGATGTGGACGTTTTAAACTGGGATCCACAAAGAATTCCAGAGTCCGACACTTCGTCACACTCACAAGGTTCCTCTCGTGGTACCTCATCGTCATACCACACACAACATCCTGCCATGTCGCCCAACAAACTACAGAAGATGCCAGAGGACCACAGTAATCCTCTTCTCCACAATAT
>JAUTXX010320293.1:0-13697 GCA_032273605.1 Panulirus laevicauda | reverse complement strand
GTCACGTTGATATCACATTACTGACTGATAGAAATAGGAAGAGAGAAAGACTCATAGAAAAATACGTAAAGTTTATAGAGCAGGTCCACACTTCCTGCCCCCGAAGCAGTTTTGGCAGGTTATATTGCCACACCTGTCACCCACTCACATGTGCTTCTCAACACATCCTGTCCCGTATGCACACACACACACACACACACACACACACACACACACACACACACACTGGTCTCGTTCATGAAATTCCTTAAAATTTATTTATTAGGTCCATTATAATTACGTGTTTTGCCTGAGCATTAAGAGAATGGCGAGACCAGTGGGCTGAACGTTGCAGGTAGTGCAGACGTGGTGGCCACGGTGGTGTCAGGAACGTGTATATCTCACAGGACGTGCCTCACGGAACGTTCTGTACACGTACACGTATTATACCTGATCCAGCTACGCTATATATACAAACAAAACAGGCAGGACGGAGTTACAGTCTGTGGTTGAAGTGTTTCGCTTGGGTCATCCTCCCACACGTGTGGAATATATTGTGTGAAATTTTGTACGTTATTTGTTCGTGGATTGGCAGGAGGGAATCACCACACTGTTGTTCTAGTTGAGGCTCTGGTCACCACACATGTCTACGTCCACGGCCCACAGGTAACATTTGTGATCGTTTACGTTAGTGACACCAGCCTTGCTGAGGGTTGACTGATCCAGACAGGGCTTGGTAACTTGTGCTTGAACGTAAATCTTTGTGTATAACACCTGGGTCACCCAGAATTAATCATATCATGATCTAGCGCATCACAACTGTGTGTGGAACAGATGGAGGGTGTAGAACACTACACAGGGGCGAGGTTAGTGTAGAGGAGCCTTGAAAATCCCTCACCAGCACTTTAAATGCCCGCGGGAGACCATGTGTTGTTATATTGGTCACTTGTACACACAAATATAATCATAGCAGATGAAAGGGGCACACTACTTCATGCTCATGAAGTAACCACGTGGTACACGCTGGCGCAGGATATTAGGTAAACATTACAAGGGAGTGTCTATCTTTGCATCGTCAACCACAACAGTATAACTGATCACCCTTTCCTTCAGTCTCCCATACCTTTAACTTTTTGTCAGACATTAAAGTCTCTAATGTTTCAGTTTTATTCCAAACTTTTATTCTTAACCTCTGGTGTAGGTAGTAAGACACACAAGATATGTAACAAGAACGTCCTACATAGGAAAAGAAAACACGGAATAGAAGAGCCGGTATATTTCGGTCCACAGTCTAGGATCATCTTCTATTTCGTGTTTTCTTTTCCAGTGTGGGGCGTTCCTGTTACATTCACCAGCGTGTTATTACGCTTTTCGGATCATACTAGATATGTGTTTATCCTTCATTTAAGCAGGGAATCCTTCGCAGTTGGAATAGCTAAAGCGAGGTTAGAGCGCCATGTCTGGGATGATTGACCGTGGCGAATACCAGGCAGGTCTGCTTCAGACTTATGTGTCTGTATGTGTGTATGTTGTGAACGTTCGTGTGTACGTCATGATACGAATGAGTGTCTGGGTGTAGAGTGACAACTGTGTTGCTGGTGCGTTGCAGGCGGCGCGATGATTCCACTGGCAGAGGAGGCGGTGGTCCTCCGGCAGGACATAAGTCTTGCGCTCAAGACCACAGTCCGGGAGGCCCTGGCTCTCCTGTGTGATAAGCTGTGAGTATATGTGGCAGGTGAAGGTGGTCATAACGCATATTTGATGAATAATGTTTCAGTATTGCTTTACTTCTATGTTACAGGTCAGTGTTACATGTGTTTTTGCAATATTCCTATACATAACGGAGGGTAGTGGGACAGTTTATGTGAGTATTTACAGCATATCCTAGTATAGTCACATTGCTACATGTTGATGTATATGATTCCACTCTGACCTTAAAAACTTGTAATTAACGTACGTGTATATATATATTGACCCAGGTTTACTGCCAACAACCCAGGGAAGACTCCATACAAGGTATTGTCCAGGAACACACAAACTTGTAATATTCTCAGGAACAACCCCTTCCAGGGGTATAGTATTAAAAAGAACAAGATAGAAAAGCTGGACGTGACGTGTTTATGTTTGCTGCTGCGGTATGCTTGTGGACTCTCCTCCAACAAGTGTGCCTCCAACAAGTGTGCCTGGAAGGATCTAACTCGTCTGGAAGGTCAGTAAGAAACATACTCTTTATATACACTGACCGCCCCCCCCCCCTTACCACTACTCATGTCATTCTTCATTCAAAGGTTTAAACTTCAACTGGTGTTAATTTTAGCGTTGCTATAGCGACAGAGACCAAACTTTCCCACTTGAAGCTAAACACCTTCTGATGTCCAGCATTAATTTTCGCAGAACCCAGGCAACCTCTCCTGCATGTGTTACAGAGAGGCAGCAGTACATGTCCCAAGCTGGGAAATTAAGATAGTTGTCAGTCGACCAGTGACCACTCTGGATTGCTGTAATGATCTGTCAGCCGTTTCGTAAAACATTCCCAAGTGGGTTTGTCCACATGAATTATGATAACTAAAGGTACCAATAGAGTTAAGGTGAACTGCATAACAACGTTCCATCATCGTTCTTATCTGTCAAACTTAGATGCTGGTCGTTTTATATGTTTTCATTTTCTTTGGTCAATTCATGTTATGTAAGAGAGCTAATCTTTCAGTATAAGTTGTCGTAGTAGTAACACCTGCCTCTCTTCCCATCGTTACTGTGTATCATCAGTAAAACTCACAACGTATACAGCAAACTTCCCTGGCATTACAGGTAACATTGATAAGCTGCGCCAGCTGAGGAACGATGATGCTCACGCTACGCACGAGGAGTGTTCCATGGAGGAGCTGGAGGACAAGTGGCAACAGCTGGTCATGGCTGTCACCAACGTCCTCCAAATGGGCGGCCTCGAGGACCAGCTGGCTAGGGTCAAGCAGGAGCTGGTAAACATTAGGAAGCCTAAACTGGAGACCGTAGCTGACGGGAAGGTGATCGGAGGTGAGCAGTTGTGTAGCCGACCAAGGTGTTTGGGCTGGGGATGGCAGTTGTTTCTGCAGGGATACCAGAGGTGGACGGTACGAGATGATGTCTCACACGGTAGTTAACAAGATGACACCTACACACACGCACTTCTGTAACTGGCCCGCATCCTGTACTCTTACGTTACATATGTGACTGTAGTACACTCTTGTTTCACATGAAGGAGTTATTTGACTTGAATATGAAATACGTGATTTATCTTTATTTAGTCTGATGTATTTGAGTAGCATATTCATCTTTCTACAAAGTTATTTTTCTGTAGTCATTTCAGCAGATTACTTATCGGTCTGTAATACTGGCTTCTAGGCTAGGTTAAACGTATCAGGAATTTCTGTTGCTGTGTGCCGAGTGAAACATTATATTGTAGAATATTTCTTTACTGAATATCATTCAATATCGTGGAAAAACAGTTGTTCTTTTACCAGACTGAACATGACACTATTTGGTTCAAGTTGTAGTTCATACATTCTATGTTATTTGTTAGATCTGCTTTCCAATATGTCACATACATGTTCAGGCTATCAACACCTAGTGTTCTGTTCTTGCACCACAACTGCAGTGTTGTGATTATCATGTCTGTTCTTTGTATAATAATTTCCTTTAAACATATCACCAAGTTGTTCCTGGAAGTGAAGCTGCTTTTAACCTGATTATAATTCTTTACTTCTGACTCCCTCATACTCAAGCTTATATTGTCTGTATATTATCTGTAGGGTCAATCTTATCCCATGTGGGTCAAGATGAAATCTATTTGCTAATGGACCACACTTTTAATGTTCTTCTTTAGTGAAAGTCACCGACACTTTACTCTTTCTAGAGAGCATCCAGCGGGAACTTCAGGAGCTGTACAGCCGTGGCCGCAAGACAACACTGATGCCCTTCTTGTGGGCCGGGATGAACTTTAACTTCAACCACCACGTGGAGAAGGTCTACATTAAGACTAGGCTCTCCACCACCCAAGATGGGTAAGTCGCTTTTCCATTAAGTTTTAGGATTTATTACATATCATATCTGCTAAGACGAGATCTCACAGGGTATAGTGAAAGTAACGTAACAATATCTTGATACTGAGCATTTATACTGTGGGGCTGTCGCCAGTAAAGAGTTCAAGAGTTCGTCAATTCACATATATTCTGCAGACATCGATCGATACTTAGGAATTTTTCAGCCTGCATGTATTCTCCAGGGCTCGTGCATGTCTCATTGGTAATGGAAAATGTATACATTTTTTCCTGGAATGACATTCATGGAATAAAATTCGTAATATTCATCTAATAAGATAACCTGGAATGACATTCATGGAATAAAACTCGTAACATTCATTTAATGAGATAACTGTGTCCTCAGCATGTCAAGGGAATTAGATGGTGAGAGTATGCTGGAGGACCTCGGGTCGTCCCGTATTATCATACTGCAGGGGGAGTCTGGCACCGGCAAGACATCGCTGCTCCGCCACTACGCCGCCGCCTGGGGAGGCAACACATCCTCCACCCTCCCAGCTCTCAGCAACGTCGACTACCTCATCTTCCTGGACATTACAGCTGTGTCCACCAGGGCGTTCACAATCAAAGACATCATCCTGGAAATTCTCCCAAACACTTGCTGTCAGTGGAAACCTGGAAAGATTCTGAAGGAACTGTCCAGGGCTGGAAGTAAAGTAATGTTCTTGATTGATGCTTTTGATGAGAGACTTGATGCTTTTGTAGGTGCTTTCAAGACCTTACAAGGGAGATGTTCGGATGCTGTTTTCGTGGTCACTACGAGACCTCACTGCACACTGGCCATTACCAAACTGTGTGAGGTGAAGCCAACGGTTGTGACTACACATGGCTTCAGCCGTTCAAGTGCAGTGGATTACGCCACCAGACTTTTCAAGACTTGTGGAAAAACCTTCGATGTGGAGAAATTTCTCCCTGCGGTCTCATCATACGACGAACTAATTACTATCCCACAACTGTTGTGTTGGTCATCGTGGTTCTGGATGGAAGAAGGCAGTGATCACTTCTCAACAAGGGGAAAGGTCTTCGCCAGTATTACAGATTTTTTACTGAGGAAGTTATGTCACATTAATGGTAAACGGGTCCTGTCTGGGGAGTTACCAAGCGAGGGCCATCGCTGGTTGAGTGCTGTGGCTCGTCTGGCTTTCAAACAAGCAAAACACAACCGTACGTTGCTTACTGAGAGTTCATCAGAAATTAAGGAACTTTTGGAAATTGCTCGACAACTCAAACTCATGCCCTACGAAGCTCTTTCTACTCTCTTGCAGTGTGACAGCAACATGACAGGCCATGGAGAACATATCGTGTTCCAGTTTGTTCATGACTCCCACGCTGACTTTCTTGCAGCTTTTCACATCGTGAAGACTTTTCAGAGCTGCAAGAATTCTTTGACAAACCTCCTCAAGGACTTACAGGTAGATAAGAAGAAATCCATCGTTTCTTTCATAGTAAGCCTCGTCTTTGAGAAAACGAAAGCAGTAGCCTTTTGGATGATTCAAGATTTTGCTGAAATGTGCAAACCATATTCGAAATTTTATGATATAAATTTTCTTTTAGATCTTATTGAAGAGAGTGAATACAACGCAAAGTTAGGTAAAGAATTGGCTAAACAAATAGCAGGTAACTCTTTGAGAGCCTTATCTCCGTCTTCAACAGCAGGAAGTCGTACAGACAGTAGTCCACAATTCCGTGGTCAGCTTTGGTTACGACCAAAAGAACTACGACGCAGTCGAGCTCTTTCCATGTTACTTTCACACGCCAAACCTGCACGACTGTGGCTCAGGCTGAGTGAAGGTCCCCGTGCAGATGATGAGAGTCCTGCACGTGGTCACCAGGTAGTGGAGGGAGATCCTGTCTCAGCGATGAGGCTGGTGAGCACAGCCTACGGACATAGTGTCTTACCTGAGCTGAGGCTGACTGACCTGACGGTTATGACCCCTCTCACCTGGCCTGAGGGTCTCTGGTGGTTGTCGCTGGAACGATGTGATATTAAAAGTGACCTTGGCCTTCCCCCTGCCCTACTTAAACTAAGTCTTGTTGACTGCACTGAACTGACAAACGTCAAATTTCCTCTTGGTCTTAAAAGCTTAAAGTTAGAGGGTATGTGTCTGGAGGACCCATGGTTGCCGGGTAAGGTTGAGACTCTTGTTCTAACTGACTGTACATTCCAGGATCTGACGTTTTTGCCTCCTTCCATAAAATATCTAAAACTAGATGATTGTTCGATAGGTGGAAATCTGATTATACCACGCTTACTGGATCATCTCACCGTAAATATGTGTAATATCATTAAGTCAGACTTTGTAAGAAAACAAGACATGTACACATCCGCCAGTAGAGCGTTCATCCTGTTGATAAGACAGATCGTACGTGCGCAACGAAACTTGAAAAGTTTATACCTGCGTGGCATCGCCCTGTCACCTGAGGACTTCATCGACTTGCTACTCGAGTTTCAAGATTATCATCCTGGTGGCCGGCTGGTGGTCAACAGTGTGCACCAGCTGCAGGAGGAATGCATCCAGAGAGACGTCATCGTGGCCTCAGTCGTGACCTCTTCTCTTCCGGAGGTCACAGTCACATTTGAAAACGAGAGAATCACCAACAGCCAATTGAACAGGTGATCTGGATACAGAGCGGATGTAGAAAGTTGATGACCAAGACATGAAGCGAAGTAAAGTTTCTGAGCTTCAGGAAGTTCAGTATCAATGAAGTTTGTACAATGTGATCACAACTTGGTGAATGTTTTCACTACTGCTGCTGCAGAATCTATGTGTGGCGGATTCGCCTGGAACTTAAGGTACTGGAAGGTGTCCTTGTCTTTACATTGAAGAATAAGCTTGATGCTTAGGAAATTGAGTGAACACCACGTACATGATAGAAAGAAGACGCTTGTTATTTACTGTTTTCTAGTTTTCTTATTGTTAGTTTCAGGGTATTTTGTACGTGATTTATACTTAACATCTTATAAAAGATCACCAGATCAAATAAGCAAACTTTGTGACTGTTGACACATCACAGCCTTTCTGGTCACGTGATTTTGTGTAACATAAAACAGTTTGTTGTAACACCGGACGATGTTACTGTAGCATAGGGCGATGTAGCACAGAGCACAGTCGTTGTAGCGCAAAGTGCTGCTATTGTGGCATAGGGTGATGTTACTGTAGCACAGGGAAATTCCTTTGTAATGGAGCTGTTATTGAACACAGTGCGCCGTCACTGTAACACAGAGATGTTATTGTAAAACAGGTCGATGTGTTGTAAAATGCAAGCTATTTTGTGATATTTGTGCCAGATAACTTCCTACATTTCAAAAAAGGCACAGAGAGTATGTTTCTATAAATATGATCTGTGTTATAATAATAAATACACATAGTATGCTTTTATATACATATCCTCTGTTATATATACATTAATAAATTGAAGATTTGCTGTAGTTTCTCGTTACTATTTCTGAATAGGTTAATCTCTACCTCCCTTTACTGTTCCCCACTTAATCTGACGATTTTTTCACTCAGCTTTTTAGTATTCAAGGCAGAAATACTATTTACTGTGTCAGTATTTCTAATTTTATCCATCTTTCCTGAGATACATACATCACAAGTCTTGTTTCCTGATCTTGTAATATTTAATGACTTCAATGCAACCACAGCCCATTGAACACTGGTCATCACATGGTTGAAACTGTTCCGCTTTTAGAAAATATTCAAGTTTGTTCCTCCCGCCAACTGACTGAAGTTGACAACACTGAATCTGATAAAGTCTTCTATGGAAAGTTGGTCTGTTGTTGTGACTCCTACGTCCACAACGTCCTTCCTCAACTGACGCCAGTCTGTTGCTGCCCCTGGTTGACACCCTCTTCCTGACACCAGTCTGTTTTTGATCCTGATACCATCTTACCGACACGAAACTTTCTGATTGCTGACCCTTGTACTCGCTCGCTGACTAGTGCCTCCTGTGTCAACACAATCCTGATCATGTTGGGGGAAACACCAAGCGACCACCTGGCTTACATGGGTCTCGTCTGCTCCTCAAATTTCTGTAATGACGTTGATGCCTTACCTACATACATTTGCACCCTGGCGACGCTGTGCTGAGGGAGAAGGGAAGGAGGCGGTATACCTCGTGAACAAAGCTGCACCTGGAAATCAAGACATATATCCTATTGAATTTTGTCATTTGATATCATTAAATGCGCAATTAGTTCTTGAGAGATTTATGAAGGAAGCCTAGATGGCGCCACATCAGTTTATTCCACAGTTTACTGCTTTATGCCTTCATTTTTCGGTTTCTCTCCTTCATCCATTGTATTGAATCTTTGCTCCATTGTGTCTTACAAAGGTTACCTGACTCGGACGTCCGCTATATCTTCTCTACTGTATAGTTTTCCTCGGTTTTGTAACATCGTCACATTGAGCTTCTTCTTCATCTGTCCCTTATCTTTATTTTTACAGTAATTCCTTCGCTGCACAAGATCTCCAGCAACGCTGATGTATAGTCACTGTGGGTTTTGTTGTGTTTCGGGGAGTATGGCAAGTATGGCTTCTGAGGCCTGATACCCTGAGAGGCAACTTTGTCGTCCTTATCTGCTGTCACTTGATCCTGTATATATGGATTCAGAAACTGAAATGTCTCATGCGTAAAGAATCCAGAGTGGTCGTCAATCCACAAATAAACAATGAGTGACGGTATGACACCTGACTCCTGCACAACATGTAGTACTCCCTGCGCCTGCCTGGCCTTCTACAACCACTCGATTGGTTACTTGGAAAGCACGTTTCGATAGTTCTCTTCTCATTACCAGAACAAAATATGAATCAGATCGAGACTTAAATCAAATTCAGTACTTGATGTTACCCAGGGAAACAAAAACAATATCACGCAATTCATACAGGAGTAAGAGGCGTTCTAACGAGCCATATATACACAAGAGCAATAAGAAATATTAAAGTAAATTTTCAGGTAGACTTGGTCACAAAGAGTCTTTATAAGCAGGTCGTCTAATGGTGAATAAATACACTATCGTAATAATTAACTCGGGGGTATAACTTTTCTTGCTCTTGTTAGGGTCGTGTGTGTTTGTAAATCATTATATAAGTTTATGTTAGACCTGCTGCTGCTGCTGGTGTGTGGTTGTGATGGTGTTGTGTGGTGGTGGTGATGGTGGTGTGTGGTAGTGATGATGTTGTGTGGTGGTGGTGATGGTGGTGTGTGGTAGTGATGGTGTTGTGTGGTGGTGGTGATAGTGGTGTGTGGTAGTGATGGTGTTGTGTGGTGGTGGTGATGGTGGTGTGTGGTGGTGGAGTGTATTACTGTGTCAGTATATTCACTGCATCAAACTATCGCTAGTGTACCCCCTGCACCGCCCCAGTCACTGACCGACACACCTCCCGCCTGGACGTCATTGCTGCAGGATCACTACGTCACTGAGGAGCTCTCTCACTCTCTTGTTATACCCATAATAACACTGATTCTTCTATACATACGATGTTCAATAAACTTCACAGTATATTGTAAAGCTACGAGAGGATAACATTCTCTGTTTCGGAAAACCTTTAGATAATCAAAGGTTTGAGCTAGGCTCTTCCTCCGTTGGGTGCAGGTGGTCGTCACGCCCATCTTGCTAAACTGCAAACTTGAACCACATCTCAGCTGACCACAGTACAAAGTATAAACATCACGTAAGAAAGTGGTGGATCTTTACACTTCAACTCGATAAATCCTAAACGGTGATGTTAGAAACCAACTGGATTACAAGGGATTGCGCGTTATTGTCCCTCCAAACGATAGGGGATGACAAGGGGTGACGCTGGTACGATGAAGGCAACCAGTAATGAACTCTGGTCATCCCCTGAGGGTTAAGTAAACAATCCGGGGATGTTCAGAAAATATTAATATTATGGAGCAATTTCTGATTGATCGCGTTTCAAAACTTCGAGTAGTGAAGATAGAGGCGTGCTATGTATAACTGCCAGTCTGTTATTGTAACAAAGGCAAAGACTTGGTTGATATCAACCAACAGTCAATGAAAACTTAAGGTCCATGAGAATCTTCATGTAGACTGGTTTTTTTTTTTTTTTGCATACAGATAAACAGCTTATTTGTCCTTCCCAGAGCATCCCGCGGCTGTAATTAGATTGATGTGTGTCTTCCATTCATCCTTTCCCACGGAATATCTATATCAGCATACTTCCTCTCTGTCATATGATGTCGATGGCTATTTTTCTATTGGCTGATGTACCGGAAGGCGTGGTGGATGGGGAGGAGCCCTGATATTTAGGGTACTGTTACCATCCTCCAGTAACACACATCGTCACAGACCATCAAGGGTTTTATAATTTGCCTTTTTCATGTACTCCTTACCATCCTCCTCCTCCTCCTCCCCTTTCTCACACACCTCCCCACTCCTGGCTAGCCTCAGCCAGGCAAGTCTGTGTTGATAATGCTAATAAGTTTCCTCCAGTAAATATATTCATACTTGGGCAAGTCCGCCGCCTCTTGAGGTGGGGATAAGATGCCCAAGATGGTATAGATGTGATAATAATGGTCCTCAAATATCACGAAGAGAAGGAACATAGGAGGAGCAAGAGAGTGAAAAATGTCATCAATATTGATTTATTAACTTCCAACGAATCATCCAACTGTTACTGACGGTAAGAAGAAGGAGCAGTGTGGCAGGAGCCGTTGGAGGAGCAGTGTGGCAGGAGCCGTTAGAGGAGCAGTGTGGCAGGAGCCGTTGGAGGAGCAGTGTGGCAGGAGCCGTTAGAGGAGCATTGTGGCAGGAGCCGTTGGAGGAGCAGTGTGGCAGGAGCCGTTGCAGGCGTCGCCATGCTGGCCAACCCTGAAGGTTGCCGAGGCCGACAGATCCAGTCCCAAGAAGTCCATCTTCCAGTAGGAACATTATACTGACTACTACAGTACCGTGTACTCCCGAGGGTGCATGACCAGAACAAGTGGACTCTAGTAGTAACAACATTCCTTCCTGTATGAGTCAGTAGATAAGTAAAGGAATTACCAGATGAATGGATGAAGGAAACCCAATTTGAATTATGATGAACAGATAACGTGGCCTCCGTGACAGATGCAACTGATGATTAATGTCTCTACATCAACTGAAGGTCATTAGTCGTGAAATGATTGTTGTCAAGGTATTGATGTTACCACCCTAGTAACGCTGCCTGAGTAATGACACGTTGATGACCAGCATCTTAACCACACTCTACCCACACAACAACATGTCCACAAAAACAGAGTGCCGAGCATCCCGCACTCACAGTCAACGCACCTTTCTTTCCTTCCTGTAAACAACGCACTCACCTCCCTTTACATTCAACGCACCCACCCACCTTCCTCCTCCCTGGGCTGATCAACAAAAGCAATATATCTGGAAAATTCAATTTCATGGCACCATTGTCATGCCCGGGTGTGAGCGCCAATCACCTGCAGAGGACTCGACCCAGCGAGGCAGACCCTCCGGCATAACAGCCGGTGCACTGAACGATGGTAGCAGACGCGCCCCCGTGAAGCTCTGGCGTCGGACCTGTGATGCAGCAGGAAAGACCCGCCCTAATATTTTCTGGAAAATTTAGATGATGCGTAAGTCTGGTGGGATGAAGTATTAAAGGCCAGAATCATCAGGGGAGTATTATAACTTGTGGCAAGAAGGCTTCCTGCCACATCATGGCCCACTAAAATCTGCATGGCATTAGCATAATGTCAACAGCAGAGTCTCGGCCTCTCCTTAAAAATGAATTTACACCATCTTCCAGCCGAACCGACTTGCCTCAGTCTTGTCTAAAGCCTCCAATGTTCTCAGAGTATGTGATTTTCTCTGGAATACACAAGAAATAATCTCCCACACTGGAACAAGGTTCTTAAATATTTTGGTCAAGACCATATTCTTTATCGACATGATATATTCTACTCCAGAAATAAGAAGGAGACGGAAGCAACACTGATCACAATTTCAAAAAGTCAATATGTGTGTAGCGTAACTCGGTGTTAACAGTCCAGAAGCTGGAACGACGAGTCTGGAAAATACTGGTCTGTCGAGCGCACCTTTTGCTGCATTAACATAAAGGTGAAGTCTGGATACAAGCCAGATCGTGGAGACAAGGAGTTCCAGGTGTCTAGTGGAACACATTCTAGGCTGAATACAAGCCAGGAGGCCTTGGAGGAAAAACCCTAGCCGCCTCATGGAACACATTCAAGGCTAGATTCAAGCCAAGTTTCGAGGAAGAGGAGTTTAAGATGTCAAGGTGAACATAATCCAGTAAATTTTTCCAGCGGGCTCTTGCCATATATTGTTTATGATTACAGCTGAAGAAGGTCGATATTGATGTCCGCTTCGTATGTTTGTTGCAGAGTTTGATGTAGTACATGGATACGACGGAAAATTTCCTCTGGTCGGTTTCACTCAGACTATCCCAAGCTGTTCTTGAAGGTTGTCATTGCAAGTGTTCATTCTATACAGTTACTACAGGTGACTATCCCAGTTGATAATGTTATTGTCTTGCTCCACATTGTGGTTACTAGCAGTTTTCCATGTTGCTTTCGAAGAAAGTCAAGAGATATTACTTCCAAGAGGCTGTTCAGTGTTATTGCTTTCTGAAGTAACGCCATTTGCTTCCTCCAGAAAAGTTACTGTACATTTTTCTCCAAACAGTTTTAAATGGAATTCAACGGCTGTTAAGGAATATTCTCAGTTGTTCATCAGAGATGTTACTCCAAGAGGTTTTTCCTAGATGTTGCTCTGAGATGTTCCAAGTTGATGTTCCAAGAAGACTGCTTGAACTGGTTGTTCCAAGATGTTCTTCCAAAAGGTTTGTTTAGGGGTTCAAGACACTGTTACCAGAGATTGTTCGTAAATAGCAACATGAGTTTGTTCTAAGAGGTTGTTCCAAGAGACTGTTCCCTAGAAAGTTCCAAAAGACTGATCCAAGACTTTGTCCCAAGGGACTGTTCTTTAAGAGTTCCAAAAGTCTGTTCCAAAAGTACTTTTTCCCAAGAGATTCTTTGTAGAGAGTTCCAGAAGGTTGTTCCAGACTCTCTTGTACAGTGACATTGTCTGAGGCTGTTGCAGGGTCCCAAGACACAAGGTACCTAAAAACCACACAAAGTTCCTGACGCTGCCCTATCTCAAGGATGAATGTTCCTCAGGACCAAGGGCAGGGAACTGCATGAGCAATAAGACAAGGGAATGATAACTCAAAGAGAAATATGATCTGAGGAATGGCCACCGTTTCTCACCAAAATTTCAACGAAGAATAAAATTCTTGTCTCATAAGTGGTCTGGAGATTTACAGCGGACGATGCCTGCCTTGTGAAACCTCACTTCTTTACATCAAAATACTTGTTGAATCTCGTAAAAATTCCCCCAAGACGTTGAGGAAATATGTACCACTCCACCTCAGTGATGTTTTCTGGCCAGCTGGACTACTACATGAAATGTTTTTTCAAATCGAAAGTAGTTTACATAACGTGTGTTGGTCGGAACTATTTTCGCAACATTTTTGAATGAAAAATCAACTTAAATATTTCTGTAAACAATGGGAAGAGGAATAGAAATATTCATATACTGAATCACACACACACACACACACACACACACACACACACACACACACACACACACACACACACACACAC
>JAUTXX010320183.1:0-13701 GCA_032273605.1 Panulirus laevicauda | reverse complement strand
TATATGTGTGTGTTTGATTATTATGGAAACCCAGGATCCCTTACACAATAGGGTCCTGGAACTAGAAATCCAGGTCTCACTTCTTTTCCAGGAGCTCCATCAGCTCCCTAGGTGCGCTACCCTCAGTAGAAGGGACAAGATGGACTCTTTTGAAGCGGGAAGTTCTTGGACGTGACTCTTCTCTCTTTCGTCAGCTTGGCTTGGCTTAGAAAGCTTCGAAGCTGGAGCATTATTCCCAAACTTTCCAAAAGAAGCAGCAACACCAGCGGTCAGATGAGCAATGGAAGATGTTTAGGACGGTGAACCACCTGTAAAGAAGGACGGCTACAAAGAGTTGGTGTCCCTACGTGTAGGGATTGGAGGTTCCACATTCGAAGGTGAGGAACACAGAGGCTTGGCCACGGGCTCACTGCTTCGCGCCTTGATGGCCTGTCCCCATGTGGAAACCTAGGAAACGGACTGGTACTACAGAATAATGGGGAGAGATGCATCTTGGCACAGCTACGTTAACGACACACCGGTACTGGTTCCGAATACAACGAACTTGAAGAATGAGCTAAGAATGCGTAGTGATGTGGATGTACACATTTCTGGACTACGTGATTTAGGGATCAGGTCAGAGCGCTGAGTTATCAGTTTATAGTAAAGCACAACGGCAAGTATGGCTTGGTCCATTACTTCCCTGCACATAACGAGAGAACTAAGACAGACGTGGTGATCATATCATCACAAGAGCTTCCCGAATATGAAATCAAGAATTTCTGGAGGATAGATTTAATTGTATCACACAAGCGTTGGAGAAGTTACGTCATCCCGAAGGTTGGATCACAAAACAGGAGAAGTAAGCGATCAGATTTTCAGGGAGACGTGGACATGTGGAAGAAAATGGGGTAAAGTAAGAGTATATAACAGTAACATATTTAAGACGAGCCTGTAATTTGAATGAATTCTTGTAGAAAGTATGGTTGAATATCGCAAATTCGTCAGGAATAAAGCTTGACGATATGGTAAAAACAAAGCAGACCGGAGATACTGTCGAGGAACAGATCGTAGTATACAAGATACCGCCGTGTAGTGGATGTTTATCATGGTGAGTAGCTTGCAGAAGAGACTGTATGAACATCGAGCGGATGTACGTTTGCATCGAACCTCCATCTGGCTTGTCCTGCTTATAGACGAAGGTGGACACTTGCCCAAATGACAAGGAGCGAAGATAAACCATCGGGAGACCAAATTGGAGATGGAAGGATGAAGTGAAAAAGATTTTAAGCGATCGGGAGGGTGAGAGACGTGCACGGAATAGAGTGAATTGGAACTATGTGGTATACAGGGGTCGACGTGTTGTCAATGGACTGCACTACGGCATGTGAAGCGTCCGGGGTAAACCATTGTAAAGTCTGTGGGCCTGGATGTGGATTTGGAGCTGTGGTTAGTGAATGGATGTGGCCTTTCTTCCTCTGTTTCTTAGCGCTACCTCGCTGGCGCGGGGAAAAGAAAATAATGTACATGTTTAACTTTTCTTCATTTCTGCTCTTTTCTGTAGGGTGGGGTGCACGCACGCACGCACGCACGCACACACACACAGAAAGCATCACAGTAGCATCAGCGACTGATGAGGTAACGTTGGTACGCTTCATGCGCCCTCCCTAGTCTGTTGGACAAACCGCTCTGCAAACGTCGGAACGTTTAAACAATCTTGAGAGCTTCACACGTTACTCTTCCTGCCCCAGGGAGGCTTGCTGCTCTTCTTGTTCCAAGATCTCCCACCGCCTCACCTTTCGCACCGCCTCTGATCTAAGAACTCTTGTCTCACCCGGACACGTTCGTTGCTCTGAAGAACGTTTCGCCGTACGTGACGGGCCTCCTTGTTCTAGGGATCCACGTCTTAGACCGTAGCCCTCCCGTGCTGGGGAACGTCTCGCTGGTGTCTTTGCTCCCGGCCTGGACTCTTGCTGTATTGCGAAACGTTCTTGACAGCTTCCAGGGAAGAGGTATGGAGGCGCTGTGTGGCTCGTCGCTGGGCCACGTCCCGGGACAACTTGAGAGGTGAGTTGCTCTTGGAATGTAAGGAAATTCAGGTCATCACGAACGCTGGTAACCACTGTGGGGAACTTCCTATTTCCGTTTTTCCTGTTGTATTTACAAGTGTTGTAAATATCTCTGCACAATATTCGTATGTTACTTTGGTTTGTGATGTTCATTTGCCTCTACTTTATAATCTTGCCTGACATCTTTTTCGATAAATGATGCGGTTTTGTGCCTTATAAGGATCCCGGTAGTGTCGTGTGGTATACGTCCTTCTTCTGCTTTATGTAAGGACCAGGAACGATTACGTAAGCAGGTCTGAAAAACCCGCATGGGGCCTATAATAACAAGGGTTTGCACATAGAGGTAGGGTGGTGGTCGCTGGGGAGTTCTTTAAGATCCAGGCTTGATGATGATAGGCATCAGTCGATGGCAATCGAAGTTAACACTTCACCACCAGTTCCACGGGTTATCTAGGTGGTCATTCAGCCTCGGCCAAAAAAAGTGCCGGGTGCCGAGGGCCTTCCATCCTATAGAATCGACAAAGCAATTGTTCCCACTGGAAATATAACGGTGGGCCTTATGCGGTCGTCCTCCACTTCCACTAGACAGTTCTTTCCACTGAGAATTTTTTATATTTGCTGATGAAGCCATCATAATGAACCATAGATTAACAGAAACAATATTTCTTCAAGCTATTTGTTCATTACTTAAAAAAAAAAAAGGAAGCATTGATTTTCGTGTGAGCGTTCCAACTGGTGTGGAGTATCAGCAAAGCGACAGATTGGACGACTGTGGTTCAGCGATTATGACGCGATCAATTGCCGAATGACACAAGCACTTGACCCGCCTGTGTCAGGAGCAGCACGTCCTCCACTTCTGTACCATAAGCCACCTTCTCCCTCCCCCGTGTCACAACTGTGTACAAAAGTGTTGCTAGGGCGTCACTTCCCAGATACTCAGTGGTCATAGAGGACTAGGAAAGCCAGGGAAATTTTATGCTCTATAAAGTTAGGGTAAAAGAAATGAGAGGAATTTGTGAACTTAGTGAGATACATTAAAAGATCTGAGACCATCTCGAGAGTGTGAAGTAGGATATTTTCGTGTATAGTGCAAGAATATAGTACGAGGTCCATATGTTGATGTTTTTCAAACTGAAGAAGAAGAAAGTGAAGCATGTTTAAAGTAATTGTAAAGCAACTGAAAACGTTGGTTGGGTTGGCTGCTGGGAAGAGACCACTCTCCATTTTTATTCCGTGATGTTAGAACTTATTGACAAGTAAGTTGAGGAGAAGGTGGTCAGTCATTTGTCGTAAGTTGTGCTTGTAATCTTCAGTGGTCAGTCATTGAGGACAGACAACACAACCTGGATTCTTTTTTAGTCTGATTTAGATTTGTTGCTCTGGGGAAACTGACTTTGGCTGGTCAACGATTGTTGTGTCCTCGTAGTTAGGAGCCATACATGTAGTTGTTTATCAGATTTTGTGTCAACATGTGTAGTTACTCCAAGAGTTAAAAATACAATCAGCCGAAATACAGCATTTAAACCCCTATTCGTACAGCATGATGAACAGGAGCACAGATAAGGATGGAAAAAAATCACATTTCTGAAAAAAAGTTCCTTATGTAAGGTAGCTTTTAGGTCAAAATCTTTTTGTTTCAAAATTGGAAAATCATATAATGAAGAACTTCACGGCTTGTAGATATTAAGTCGATATCATGTATAGCGACAGGTAACGGTGGATACTTTAAATTAGATAGCACGTAATTATTCCTATGGTTCATACCACGATGATTATCCTTAACATAAGATATCGCCCCCAGAGCCTTATATAGCATGAGGAATAGCACCTAAGATGTAATTTTAGATGAAAAAAAGAAATGAATAAAAAAGAAATGGCCGAAAGGTACACACAGCTTAATGTTCCATAATTGGAGTCAACATATTGAAGAGCTTCGTGGCCTCACATGTTAACCGAATATCCTTGAAAACCGAACCCAGTTGATGGCTCCCACGGACCTGGAGAATGTCCGGGGATTTGGAAATGGTTAGGTTAGGTTAGGTTAGGTCAGGTTAGGTTAGGTTAGGTCAGGTTAGGTTAGGTCAGGTTAGGTTAGGTTAGGTTAAGTTAGGGGAAATTTTATTTTTATGCGGAGTTGGGGAAGTATGACATCCTAGGGTATTTTGTAGATATTGCAATATCACATCCAACAGTTCATGTTGAGCATAAGTCAAGTAATTTACGCTATACAAATTTGATGTAGACGTGGTGTGGGTTTTGTGCAGGGCAGCTAACTGTACGGGGACCAGCTTTGAGGTTCGTGACGTGTGGTTAGAACGTGTGGTCGGGTGTAGTATGGGTTTATCAGTCTGGAACATTCCTCATCGAGGCCAGTCATATCATAGAAAGAGGATTAACAAGGACTCATAATATTCTCTCTCTCTCTCTCTCTCTCTCTCTCTCTCTCTCTCTCTCTCTCTCTCTCTCTCTCTCTCTTTGCGGCTAAACCTCATCACCTCACTTTCATTCGTATTAACTTATCTTCCTCCTTTCGCATATTACTACTACTACATAATGCCAATATTACTACTACTACTGCTACCACTACTACTACTACTATTACTACTACTACTACTACTATTATTATTACTACTACTACTAAAAACTACGATGATACTAGATTTCCATCATCCGTGACATGAAAGTAAATGTTATCGAGCCAACGTCACGAATCTTCCCAGGACGGACACCTGATTATATCAACGTCGCCTCACGTTGTCGTGGTGATCACTCATCATTAACCTCTATGACAAGATCCATGGAACAAGCCACGATGGCCGCGCGCGAGTTTACGACTTACAGAAGGTAAAGAAAAAAAAAAATGTTCAGTGTTTACATTCGCTTTTCTGGAAGATGTGAAAAAGAGTTTTGTCAAGATCATCAAATATCTATAACCTTGCACGCGGCGGCACGTCAGAGAGATATTTGGAAAGAGAAAATATTCTCCGACATTCTTCAAAGGAGACATTAGATCAATTTGCTTTTTAGATGTCTATTTTATCAGCAATTATTCACCTCAGACATGGACGGTCATGGTTGGTCTGATCATCTGTTTAGGAGGTCACACAGGTCATGGAAGTGGTCAGTGTGGAAAAAAAATGAAGAAAAAACAAAAGAAATAGTTCTGTGTGCTTAGTGTTTAGTGAGACACGCTCAGCGAACTGCCTTCAGGTGGAAATGGGAAGAATAATTCTTTCCGGAATGTGGCTACAGCTGTAGCAGTGCAACATCTGCACGTCGCTGGCCAAGACTACAGTAGAGCAACACCTGCCTCACCCTTTTTAAGTATGCGTATGAGCTGCACCTACCTGACTGTAGCCAAGACTGTCGTATTAAAACACCTGCATGAAGCTGGCCAAGATTGAAGCATTAAAACACCTGCATGACACTGGCCAAGAGAGCAACATTAAAACACCGGCATGACACTGGCCAAGACTGCAGCAGTAAAACACCATCCTAATGCCGGCCAAGACTGACATAGTGCAACACCTGCCAGACGCAGGACAAATGTGTTGCAACAACGGAGAGAAACTCATGAATAATAACTTGGTTCCATTTGTGAAGACAAAAGACAATAATCATGGCGCTAATAGATGCACATAAACACGACAGACTCTTGACGTTATCAAACATAAATTACTCCAATATTGTAAATACATATCAGTCACTGATAAATGATAGGACATATTGCCAGACACAGCTGGTATTTTACGAAAATTGATAAGAAATGAAACTACGGGACATAAATTGTGGGTCGGGTGCGCCAAAAGCATGTTGACAAGAGGATTGTAGGTGCGTGAAAGGGAAACCTTACTGGATACACTGAGCACAACACTCCAGGGTCATGTGTGAGAAAGTAATGACCAGGATTATCGTCCCATTAGCACACTTAACCCTACTACATTGATGTTAATGCTATTCAACGATACACTCAGCTTATGCTGAAGTATAGGAGAGGTGTTACAAGGGAGATATGCTAATTATGTATAGTCTCCAGAACCTCTTCACGTAAGGGGATCCCTCCTGCAGTTTCAAGGCTGCGATACTTCCAGTAGCAAGGAAGTTCCTTGATGAGACAGTACTTTCTTTTGTCATCAGATGATAACATAATCTCGCTGGTCTAATCACAAGCAGTTACAGCAGGTCAGCACTTCATATATGTATATATATATCATCTTTAATGGCACCAGTATCGTGCTGTCTTTGTCGATGTGGTGAGGAAAATAAACCGAATATGACAGAGTCTCTAATGTTGCTCTAACCACACTATTCATACCCAAGTACAAATTGACTACCATAAACTTGGTGCAATGGTAAGGCAATTTTAACTACATGTTACAGAAGTGACCTTTATCGTAATGATGATTTGTGTATTTCAGATGATTTTCAGAACAATTCGATCATTTCTTTGATGAAGTCTGACTTTGCAGTTGTATTTCGCTGTCCTAACTAAACTTTGCATCATCGTATCGAGAATAATCATGGAAGACAAACTTGTACGACTGTGAAACAACTAATAGATGTTTTTCATTTCAAGTATCTGTGCTTAGTGTAAATCACCATATAAAAGTGAATACAAATGTATTCAAGCAGCAACAGATAACTAGAACCTGACAAAGCTATTCGTGATTGTGGAAGAGAAAATAAACCCATAGATTAGTGTGATAAAAGTACAAAGTCATTCAATTGTTCCAATGGGGAATTCGTGTAAACTTTTCGTATAGCTAAGGAGGTGCACACTTGATCACTTGCAACAATACGCTTCCTAGAATATGAAGAGAAACTTTGAGGAAAATCCTTTATTGTTTCCATGTCTGGCATGAAATTTATTGATGTTATTCCGACTCTGATAAACTGATCAAGAGCATTGCGTCTATAGTACAGAGCGTGATGCCACTATAACTAATTCAATACATGGAGTCAACACTACACTCTGGGTATGGTATGGATTATATGGTCTTCTATGCGCGTTTCCTTCAGAACCAGCAAAGTCTTCTTCTGCAAGTCCCGTTGTGAGTGGTGGCTCAGGTTCCTTCGTGTCATCCGAATGATTACTTCATCCCAGTCGTGGACATTGTAACTGATAGTTGGAACCATGAAGTCTTTCCATTTTGCTTTTTTTTTTCGCTGCTTCCACCTCTCAAATCATGACTGCTTCTGAACAGCATTTACACCTGCTGTCACTGAATCAGCCAGCACTGTTATTAGATTTCCGAATGGGGAAAGAACGTACCTAGAGAATACAAACGCTTTAGCACTGTTTCAGATTCATATGAATGCTTTCCTATAGTGACGGTGGAGCGCACACATGCGCAGGCTACATTACTGTCAGCTGACGAAAGAGAACATAGAGTTGGCGAGGAATTTCTCCCATTTACTTGCTTCCGATTGTACAGTTCTCGAAGCTGCGAGAGCCCCATAGATTGGGGTCCTGGGACTACAGGCAATGAAATAAAAAGTTGGCTACTCTTTGCCTCTTCGTCGATTCGACAAAGGTTATTGAGAATGTGAAGAACAGTCATCCTCGAAGATCCTCGAGTCTCTGAGTCCAACTGGAATCCAAGGTCCCATAATTTGCAATGTTTTGCTGTTCCCAGAAATCTC
Source organism: Panulirus laevicauda (assembly GCA_032273605.1). Taxonomy (NCBI): domain Eukaryota; kingdom Metazoa; phylum Arthropoda; class Malacostraca; order Decapoda; family Palinuridae; genus Panulirus; species Panulirus laevicauda. The sequence goes on along the minus strand of JAUTXX010320183.1, from coordinate 6,010 downwards.
AAGCAGAACTTCGATGTTCTGAAGAGTTCTCCTGGTACGTATCAGGGAAGGTGGAAGCACACGTATAGTTCTGCACTATCCGCCCGCATCCCTTCCTTTTCCAGGGATGCGATGCCACACCATCAGACCACTTGCCACTTCCATCAAGGTTGAGGTGCTGGAGTTTTCTTGTTGCTTGGACAACCGGCAGATGGGAAATTTCTTGAACCGATGTTGTTGATAAGCTTTAGGCTTTTGTTGTTCTGTTACTTTACGCTTCGCTCAACACGAATGGGATTTAGTCAAGAGATGATGTGCTGAGGGCTTTAAGCATGTTAAAACAAATGGATTAGGATATCATTTCAACAGCTTAATGCTATGTATGTGTCAAAGATCACAGATGAATATATCTAATATATTCAAGTTGACGTTTCTTTGTATTTGATTTTGTCTATGAAAGAACTGGCACAAGAACGAACCTGCTATATGTCCTATGCTTTATTCCGTACAGAGATGAGATTTCTACCCGTCCTCTCACTTCAAGAGGTCAAAGGCGATAACAAAACTGAATGTTCCTTCTATTTTCTGTTAGTGTACTGGTACAGGAAGGCTGCCTCTAAAAGGTATCATTGTGGCAAGTCCTTCCATCCAATGTATTTCAACTTGATGTAGTTTACATTGCGTCAGTTTCAAACATGGAGGGAAAAAATATTGGTACCGTCCTAACAAGCGTGGTATTTCGTGGGGATCAGGGAATCCCCCGGGCACTGAACATGGGGATATATATATTGCATTCACTCGTGAATATTTTTTTCCCCCTTTGTACCCTCATGCCTGTGTTTTTGTGGGTGTTTCTATTCTGTGTGATTTTGTTTATTTCATCTATGATTACTAGAAAAGTCTATGAAATAGTGTACTATTTTTATGTTTAGTTTTTACCTTTTGGGATTTTGTATGTTTTATCTGTGATCACTAGAAAAGAAAAGACTATAAATCATATATCATTTTTTTTTATATATTTCTTCAGGATCTTGTATATTTCATCTATGATTACTAGAAAATGAAATACTACAAAATAGTGTGTTCTAATTGCTATACTTTCATCAAACACTTTCTGATATCTGATACATTATTACAGGTTCGTCACACGATATCTTTATATATATATATATATATATTTATTTATTTTGATTAGGGCATTTCATTGCCCATGCCCTCTAAGCTAATGAAAAAAGTTAATGGAAGATAATGTGGAGGTTGGGTATGTCTGCTAAGCTACCATATGTTCTGCATTGTGAAATTTACCCACATGATACACAGGGGGGAAAAACTTCCACTAATTTTCCCTTAGGAGGATTGGCATGACTGGTTAGAACCATTCATCTCTTTCTACTCGCTTCATGTTTATTATACAGTTCTAGTGATTGTGTATTCTTTTGATATTTTATGTCAGTAGAATTAGACAGTTACTACAAGCTTTAATGATGTAAATTTTTCTCTTTGTAGAAGGTGCTGAATTGCTGGAAACAAATCCAATGTTTATGTATGGTGACCAGTTGTCACGCCATCTTGGCCAAGGTTTGGCTGATAATTGGAGTCAGGTAAATATTCACTTTATGTTGTAGTGTTTGGTTAATTATATACTGCATTACAGTAGTGATGATTCTCTATTCTACCTATATTTCTCTGATGCTAGTTCCCTCCAGGAACTCCCTCATGAGGTGGCCAAGGCAAAAGAGTTTCCATAACTGGTGAACTTCAGTGCCACTTCTTAGTCTTTTGTGCCTCAACTTTAACAGGCCACTGGCTTAGGGCAGCTCTTGTGCATTGATGAGCAAAGCTAAGATTTTGAGAGGGTCCAGTTTTAATTAATGGAAATTTCAACTTAAGCGGATTGTCTGCATGTGTTGATGCATATTGATAATTTTTAAGGGGCATTTTTATGTAATACCACTGATATGGTTGGGGCTAAGACCTTCATATGGAGGGATGGATTTCTAGTCCCTCACTCCCACCCCTTTTTAGTCACTTTCTAAGACACGCACCTAATACATGGGAAGTGTTCTTTCTCTCCTATTCCCAGGGATAAGGTTAATCAGATATGTATGTATATATTTTTCTTATTTTTTTCATACTTCATTGCCATTACCTGCATTAGCGAGGTATTGCCAGGAATAGATAAGGAAAGGCCTCAATTGCTTGCATCCATACCTTAGTTGTTATGTGCCGTATAACAAAACCAGAGCTCCTAACCCACAACCAGGCCCCACAGACCTTTCTGTGGTTAACCCCTACTGCTTCACATGCCTTGGTTCAGTCCATTGACAGCATGTCAACCCATGTATACCACAATGTTCCAATGCACTTGATCCCATGCACACCTGTAACCTATATGATTTTGATTAAAGGTAGGAGATACTTTTTTTGCTTTCACAATTATGTATAAACAAACTATTTCTGCAAAACTACTGTAAAATTATATTCAGGGTATTAGATGGACTTTTTACAAGATATGTAGGCATTAAATAATTATATACATATTGGGGGATATTTAAACACTTCTAGCAGCACACAAGGAGTTTCAGCTTTGTAGGTTAATGGTGACTGAGGGTCTTAAGTCTGTGGACCATAGCAACACAGACTCCGTCATTGGCCAGCAAAGGGGTTTTAACTTCCTTAAGGAAGCTTATGCTCAGAAAGGAACCTCCCATCTGTATGTTGAATTTCCGTTACCTATGTAGGAAAATTATAGATCTTTTATTTTTTCACAGAGAATCTCTTATGGTGGTACTTTGAATGGCCTCTGCTAAAACTGTACAGGAAAATGGTTTTATTTTGCATATAATCCCAAAATTAAGAATTGTAAGATTCAAGAATGGCATTTCATATCGATGGAAGTAGGTGTCAGAAGATACATGGAACAATAAACCTCATTTGTGCATTATTGGGATAATGCAATACACATTGTCTAGAATCCTCTTAACTTAATATCTTTTGGCTTGATTTTAAGCTTGAACTTTTGTCATGGTTATGGGAATGACAGATTAATGAGATGAGTAAACAGACTTAAAACTGTAACTGTTTTAAGATTTTGATACAGATTTTATTTAATAGTTTAACATCATAATTGTGGCATGCACTTTGAGCTGTTGTTCTGGTGAACCTTAATGGTAAATTTGTCGCTAAACTTTATGGACAGATGTTAAGCTTCATTTTAAATTTCAGGTACGCTTGGCATCATCAGTAGCAACTCGCAAATTTTTGATGTCCCTTCCACCTGTTGCTAGAGAACGTTTTTTCCCAGTGTTGCTACCAAGACTATGTCTTAATAGGTAAGTGGTTGATTATTGTTTGATGATTTATAAGACCTCTCTTGAATATATTCAAGGAGATCATTGCATTGTACTTTATGAATAAAGAGATTATGATTAGAAGGTTGCTTGTTACTGAAAAAGTGGATACTTCTCGCTAATAATTCACTGTGGAAAGAGAGTGTTATCTCGGAGCAAAAACGGGTATGTTTCAAGGAATAGTTGTGAGGCATGGGCTATAGATAAGGGTTGTACAGAGGACGTGGAGGTGTTGGAAATGAAATGTTTGAGGACAATATGTGGTATGAGGTGGTTTGATTGAGCAAGTAATGAAAGGGTAAGAGAGATCTGTGGTTATAAAAAGAGAGTGGTTGAGAGAGCAGAAGAGGGTGTGTTGAAATGGTTTGGATGATGGAGAGAATGAGTGAGAAAAGGTTGACAAAGAGGATATATGTGTCAGAGCTAGAGGGAACAAGGAGAAGCAGGAGACCTAATTGCAGGTAGAAAGATGGAGTGAAAAAGATTTTGAGTGATCGGGGCCTGAATGTACAGGAAAGATATACTCAAGTATACATAAGTGAGTAGGAGAAATGGTCAGTGGGCATTATGAGATTACGTATTAATTGATAGGCATGTAAAAGAGATGTAAATATGCTGAAGGGGGCAGCTGATGGGATGTCTGATCACTATCTTGTGGAGGAGAGGGAGAAGATTTGTAGAGCTTTTCAAAAAAGAGGAAACAATGTTGGAGAGAAAATAGTGGTGAGAATAGGTGAACTTGGAAAGGAGATGTGTGAAAAAGTATCAGTAGAGATTGAGTGCAGAATGGCAGAAGGTATTTAGGGAAATAGTGATGGCATGTGCAAAAAATGCATGTGGCATGTGAAAGGTGGAAGGTGGGCTGACTAGAAAGGGTATTGAATGGTGGGATGAAAAACTAAAGTTGCTAGTAATGCAAGAGTCTTGGAAGAGAGGGGCAAGTACGAAGTCAGTTGGGAATGAGAAGGCCTTAGAAGTGAGTCATTTGTTGTTCACTGATTATACAGTACTGGTAGCTGATTTGAATGAGAAATTACAGTAGTTGGTGACTGAGTTTGAAAGAATATGTGAAACCAGAAATTTGAGAGTAAATGTGAATAATTGCAAGGTTATTAGGTTCAGGAGGGTTGAGGGATAAGATAGTTGGGATGTAAGTTTGAATGAAGAAAAATTGGAGGAAGTGTTTTAAATATTTGGGAGTGGACGTGGCAGTGAATTGAACCATGGAAGTAGAAGTGATTGAGGGTTCTGAGAATATTAAAGAATGTGTGGAAAGAGAGAACGGTATCTCAATAGGGCAAAAGTGGGTATGTTTGAAGGAATAGTAGTTCCACTAATATTTTGTGGTTGTACAGCATGGGCAATAGATAGAGTAGCACAGAGGAGGGCGGATGTGTAGGAAATGAAATGGTTAAGGACAATATGTGGTGTGAGGTGGTTTGATCGAGTAAGTAATTAAAGGGTAAGAGAGATGTGGGGAAATAAAAGAGTGTGGTTTAGAGAGCAGAAGTGGATGTGTTGAAATGGTTTGGGTATATGGAATGAATAAGTGAGGAAAGGTTGACAAAGAGGATATATGTATCTGAAGTGGAGGGAACAAGGAGAGTGGGATGGCCAGATTGGAGGTGTAAGGATGGAATGGAAAAGATTTTGAGCGAATACAGCCTGAATATGCAGGAGAGTAAAAGGCGTGCATGAAATAGAGTGAATTGGAACGATGTGGTATACTGGGGTCAACTTGCTGTCAATGGACTAAACAAAGGCATGTGAAATGTCTGGGTTAAACCATGGAAAGGTCTGTAGGGCCTGGATGTGGATGGGTATCCATGGATTCAGTGCATTACACATGACAGCTTGAGAATGAGGGCAGGAGGATGTGGCCTTTCTTCGTCTGTTTTCTGGTACTACCTTGCTGGTGCAGGGGACGGCGATCTGATTTGGGGAAGGGGAAGAGAATGTACATTTCATCTTTTTTCCTTTCCTTCAAGTATTTGTGCTGTTTCCTGTATGGCAGCATCAGAAATGGATGAAGGTGGGCAAGTATGAATATGTACATGTACATACATACAGATGCTCCCCAACTTACGGCCTATGCAACTTATAACCATCCCTACATATGAATAGAAAAAATATATAAATTAAGATAAATTAAAAAATATACATATGAAAATTATGCTTGGTCATATGTCTGCCAGTGCTAGTGGCTGTGTGTATACAATTGTGAATGTCAAGTGATCACGGGATTATATACATCACAGCATCTCTCAGCAACCATTCAGTTAGCACATGCTGTTCAAGTGAATCTAGCAAATTTTCGTGCTTGATTAAACCATTTTTGTATTAAACCTCAAAGATGTCGAGCATAAGGAAAATCCCATCACATGTTCATAGAACTGGCAAGAAACTGAGGAAGACGCTCGATTTGGAACTGAAAGTGAAGGTAATCAGCCAATATGATAAGAGGAAAAAAGTTAATGTGATTGCACAGGATCTACAAGTGTCCCATTCTATGGTCTCCACAATTTTAAAGTACAAAGAAAAAACATGTGAAGCAGTGAAATGTTCAGCAAGTATAAATTCTACAGTAATAATGAAAGCCATGATAAGGGCTCATCCACAAAATGGAAAAGTTGTTGATGGTGTGGATGGAAGATCAAACAAAAATGTCTACCACTAAGCTT
>JAUTXX010320072.1:0-13701 GCA_032273605.1 Panulirus laevicauda | reverse complement strand
TGTTTACACCTGTTGTACTTTCGCGGAAAAAAAGCTGTGCTTGGCCACTGTCACTCGATCCTGACTTCATTAGACTACCCGAAAACGCACACATCACTCCCTCCAGCTTCTTGAACGGCCGCATGACCTCACTCAGGGCGAGTCATACCTCGAAATGGAACTGACACAATGTACTTCATCTCCCCGTAACTTGTGCACAACACTGATAAATGGACTAATGGACGAACGTGATAGTGGTGAATTCTACTTGAAAAGAATGACTGTGTCAACTGTAAACCATCAAACCATATGGCCAGAAACTAGAGTGAACGCTTCTCATCATATTGTGTATGTATGAATATCACTAAGGTATGTATGTGCTTAAAACTGCCTGAAGATGGTGCAGTTGGGCAAGTGCTTATAAAGCGTACCAGACCAAGACGGCTGTGAAGGATACGTGGGCCTGCGAGCCACGGCTTCTCAACAGCTTCGTCGACCTAGCCCGGGCTGTTGGGGTAGAGGACCCCAGAAGATTTCACCAGATATGTTGCTTTGTAACCCAGCTTAAGGTATCCAGCCTGTAGTATCACTAGTTCAGGTAAGCAACAAGTTTAAGCTCCTGGAATTCATAGGTCAGGTAGCTCAGCCAACCTGACTTGTTGGCGAGCCTCCACTCACAGGCCTTAAACAGACAAAGAATCCCCCTCCACCCCTTGCGTAGTGCCAGGAATGATATGGGCCCATGATCTAGGAACAATATATAAGTACAGGCAACAAATGCCGACAGTAATTCCCCAAAAAACACCTTTGCTGAGAGGGAGTCCTCTGTTAAAACACAACGCTTTGCTCTTGCGAGCTTTGTCACATCAGTGGAAGCACGCCTAGCCTCAAGCTATCAAGAGACTTGTTAAGCAGAGTCAGAGAGATACCCGTGAGAGACAAGGCAAGACTGGATGTGACTTCTCTCTTCACCGATGTCCCTTTAGACAAGGCGTTTAGGTTGCTTCAAGAAAGGAGGACTGATACTGAATTACGAAGAACTTCCCCTGCCCCTAAAATAATTCTGTTAACTTGGTTTTAATTACATGAACCGATCGCTTTAACTATCTTAAAATTTCAATGGATGATTCTATAATCATATGTTCTCTGGTTTGGGGCTCCCTATAAAGTACAGTATCAGCTAACTTTCCTTTTCTATCCCTAACATCGTAACTTGGCAAAGTTACGTCCAAGATATTTAGTAATACCATCCAAACAGTTCAATTTAAAAGTTCTGAAACAAAGACTAAACAACCCAGAGCCATCCATACTGTTGAACGCCCTTGAGGAGCAGCAAGGTGACTCACTCCCATTCACGGACTCACTGCTAATGAAACAAACCAATAGTGTTAAGTTTAAAGATTACAGAAATCCCACACACAGAGATCACCTGATGCTCTACTATTCTCGCCATGACAAGGAAAGTAGTGGATACTGCGATAAGACAAGGAGGGAAATGGATTCAGTGATATGATAAGCGGGGCCTTCTGAAAGGTGTGTGCCGAAGGACCACACACTATGCAGCTAGCAAAATTTAAAGGATGAGTGCCTGCACATCACTAAGACATTTACGAAAACAAGTCTCCTTAGCATGCTCAAAGGGGGCAACATAAATGCAGTGTCGAACAATCTCGCAAATGAAGGAAATCACCGAAAAAACAACAACCAACCGTATTCAGTGATCAAGAAAACAGTGCAGGTGTACATCATATATCTTGATAGCAGCAAAATATACGATGGAAAGATGTCTCGAGACTTAAATACGAGAGTTTGCGAGCACATGAGGCGAGAGAACAACAGAAACACGGGTATAGTTCATCGCGACCGACACTACCATCTCAAAGATTCGAAAATCCTAGGCTAGACGTCAGAGAACCGGACAGACTTAGGAGAAAGCGTTTAACAACAGCAATAAAACAAAGATTAAGGAGAACCGGACAGACATGAGAGAAAGTGTTTAACAGCAGTAATAAAACAAAGACTTAGGAGAAAGTGTTTAAAAGCAGTAATCAAATAAAGTGCAAGTATGATGGGGTAAAACAGTGGTAGGTCAAGCACAGCATATCCTGCTATAAATATGTTGCTTAGGGTAAATAAACTTTCAAACGTCCTCAACTTCGGACATACCTCCCCTCCCTTCCTCTAACCCACCATGGACCTCACTGCCCTAGCCCTGCATCATTACGCTCCTACTCCTTCCCCACTGCACCGGGGTAAGTGAGCTGATGATGTATTGGTGTGGTCTCTCATCGATTTCACAAAAGCTGGTGAGAGCGAAATGTCATTTCATAAGTGAAGATTCCTCCTCAGCAACGATAATTTCAGCTTCATAGAATCAGTTCTATCTCAGCCAACATCTAACCCAGTGCTATCTCAGCCAACATCTAACCCACACCCACTACGGTGGAAGCAACAACACCAAATATTTACCACTCAAATGATTTTTTTTCTTTTCTTTGTGTGTAGTTTGTCTGTCTTAGTCATCCAACACTAGACATGGGTTATCATCCGGTACCACTGAACCACACTGGGGGAGCCCACAGTTGAGAGGTGGTGTGGACACGTGTCATGAGTTTGGAGGCGTGGAAACGTGTCCATGAGTGTGGACCAGGGATACACGTCCATGAGCGTGGAGGCGGGGGTACGTATCCATCATTGTGGAGGCAGGCACACGTGTCCACGAGTGTGGTGGAGGCAGGGATATGTGTCCATCAGCGTGAGGACAGACACACATGTCTATCAGTGTGGAGGCGCGGACACGTGTTCATGAGTGTGGAGGCGGGGACACGTGTCCATGAGTGTGACGCAGCCGACCCCTGAGGGTCACTCCACACTTCCCGTCTGACCACTCACCACACGCCCTCACACCACCAACACACAGCGTCATACACACTCCTCTATATAACTCCAACTCAGGAATAAGTAAATGTGTTCCACTGAACATGACAATTGTACAGACATTTATGGAAATTATATGAAGTTACAAATCATGAAGGCGAGGGATCTCATGTATCTTGTACCACCATAAGTACATTACTTAAGTCATGGCAACATCTGTAAAGTTTAATTACTGCGTATTAATGTTAATACCCACAGCGACTACACTGGGTATGAATTCACAGTATACAAAAATGGGAAAAAATTATCTTCAGGATGTTCCAGGCCAGGAGGTCTCCTGAAACTAGTTTTGTTCTATGTGACTGCGTATAAATCACTTTGTATTCCGCTGCCCGGGTGCGGCTGCTACGCAGCATCTTGCTATGTTTTTTCAGCGCGTCGAGTAGAGCAAGAGGAGGAGGAGCGCGGCCAGTTACCTGCCCCACCCTGGGTTATGGCCGGTGGATGCGAGGGGAACGGGATATAGACGGCAGGTGGTGACAGTCGTGCCTCCTGCCAGGTGGTCAACATGACGCTCATCCTGTGCCACCTGCATCCTCATCACCACACACAATGAGACAAACTAACTGGCTGACTGCATGACACGCGCACGCACACACGCGCACCTCCCACGGGTGCAGATCTCTCTCCCCACAGTGTACAAGTAGGTGATTATACACCGGCATTTACGAACATGGATGAGAAAACGTCCAACAAAGTATTCCCAGCGTATATAAGGCCAAAACAAAACACTTCTGACTTTGGTAAACGCAATTAAGCACAAAGAATTAATATAGAAGGCTCAAAAGAAGGCAATGCAGATAATACTGTACCAGAAATAAAAGAGCTGAGTAACAGTGAGAAGTCAGTCGTCATGAATATGCTTACCAGAGAAGACAGAAAAGTAACTGGTGTCTTCATCACATCCAACGAGTTTTCTAAATCTGTTTTAAAGAGGTCGACAGTGAACAATTCTCTGAAAAATGCAAAGATACAGCAACCAGAAGCCCTAAAAAGAAATAAAGCAAGAAAAATTGTTAGAAAAAGATTTTAAGAAGTACTTCTACTGTATCACAGAAGCGGGTGATTGGAATAAGCTCGGCAATGACACTGAATATGTTTATAGTATACGAAGGTCTACCGAAAGTTGTATAATAATGAGTTCAAAAGAGCTCACCAGTTCAGAACTCTATTCCAGCTCAGTACAACTTGGCACAGAACTCCCTCTCCGTTCTGCACAACTTTCATTTATCAATTACACATATACGAGAGTAGAGTTCCCTACATCATACTTTACAAATAGGTAACAATTACAAGAAGACGAAAGCAGAACTCCCTCCTTATACTGTAAGATAGGTAATTAAATTACACGCATACAGAGGTAAAACTCACTCCCAGTTCAGTAAAAAAATGGGAATAATTACACATATACAAGAGTAATACTCCCTCTCTGTCTTGCACAAATAGGTAACCATTACATACACATGGGAGTAGAATTCCTTACCCGTACTATACATTTAGTAACAACACACACACACACACACACACACACACACACACACACACACACACATAACCGGGGCTATAAAGGAGCAAAGCTCTCCTTGTGATACACAAACACTGATAACAAATACTATCCCAACAAAGTCCAGAAAATTACACTAAACTGTTTAAAGAAATTGAATATATGAGTTTGATCCTGATAACTACCTTTTAAAAAGCGGGAATTAAGAGAATATCCTCATAACATTCATCAAATCGAAGAAAAAAAAATCGTAAACAAGAACAGTCGGCTCCGACACCCCATCTCCAGGAACTAGGCTAGAGGAGGTCAGGAACGAAGACTTCCTACACCCACGATGGAAGATTAAAGGACAAGGAGAGAACAATTACCACTTAAAAGTTCCTATATAGATATGACGATTTCGAAACGGAACAAGTCTCTAAGACAGGAAGAAATCGATCAACTAGAAAGCTAAACAGGAAATTGAGTAAGAGCCATCAAATCAGACAAGAAAACACATCCACAGCAACAGAGCGACGGACGAGTGCAATAAGCTTGGACTGACTCTGGATTGTTTTAATACTTCTCAGTACAAAATGGAGAAAGTATAACAGCCACCAAATCACAGGATCTTTGCAGATTAGGCCAAGCACTGACGGTATTACACTTATTACCACACACCCGCCACGCACTGCGAATGACCGACCGACCCAATTATGTTCAAGCACTCACTGATCCGTTCTAACCATTACCAGATGTCGCATTTCCTCAATCACCGTCAGGAAGTGAATCAGTGTGGACAACTGTCGCCTTCTTTGCTGGCGCTCACTATATGAGCACCTGCACAAGTAGGAAATATTCTGCGACCAGGTCTCTCAAAAAATATACAACCTTCAGGTTAAAATTAAAAAATCCTAACAGGTTAGGAAAATGTTGCTAGTTAAAAACACATGCCATCGTGAGTTCACGGTGGACTCGGCATATTCATTTCAACACGAGCAAGTGTTTAAAACTGGTATGAAGTAAACAGTGAGATGTCTCAGTCATTAAAGGAATCTCTCCTGAGTAAGAAAATAGCAGAGGAATGTAGAAGATGGCTGGCGGTAGAAACACCTGTCATACACCAAACAGACACATACTAGTGTGTTGGGAGGGGAAAAAGATAAGACTAGAACGAGAGAGAGACGCTCCCTTTAAGAGACGTCCCCGAGCTGCAGGCCTGAAATAGCCCCAACTCATTCAACAAAGGAAAGTAAACCTGTCGAACGGATTGAAGGACAATGATCACACACTCAAAATAGAATAGAAGGCTCAGGAATAAAAAAAAAAAATATAACCAGAAAGAGAAAAACCTAAAATACATACACAAATAACAGGCAGAAGAAAAATTTGAGTACTAATAAACATGAATGAACTAACGTTCAGCGAGTTAAGAATTGCCTGAAAAGATGAAAGACTTAAACGGCGGATTCTTCCTAAACAGCAACCTACTGCGTCCCTGTTATCCATGGCTAATTCCATCGTCACGCCGCAGGCCTTCGTGAGGGCATTCTGTTTAAGGACCAGACTCATGGAAATCTATATTTCTACAGAAACGAGACTATCATTTGCAAGGGCACTAAGTATCCCCTATACAAAACAAAAATTGACTCGAGCATAATCCCAGAAGGTCTGAAAGAGACTCCTAAAGAACCGCTAGATAAAGAAACTTAAGAAATACCAATGAACAATACTGATAATACACTAAAATCTAAACTCAGTCAAAATGAAAGCTGACTGACAACAGTGATCAAACTATTTACACGGCCCCCAGAGCAGCAAGATCATGACTCCCATTTGGTTGATAAACTACGAAACAGTTGTACAGACGCTGGGAAACAAACATAACGTTGACGCAACTGATGTAAAGACATTCCAGAGCCTTTGACAAATGCGATCATGGTGTCATTGTGCATCAAATGCGTAAAATGGGAATACCGGGGAAAGCGGGAAGACCGATATACAGTCTTTCAATTAACATATCACAAAACATTATCATACATCAGGATATTTCTAATGCCTCCGAGGTAGAAAGCCTAGCCGTCCAATTAGCCATCCCTGCACCTCTACTGTTTCTCATTCTCATATACGACAGACGCACACATGAACCATGTACCAGAATAAGTACCAATGGCATTCTCGTCTAAAGTTTAAGACACTAAAGACCTACAAACAGGCGTAAATCAAGTCTTTGCCGTGAGCTATTCACAACGTGCCCAACGTACCACACCTTAATGGTAAAATTTCAATGACTCCGTTATAGAAGAGGGGGAGAAAAGGCATAACAGAAGTGGATTTCGTTATATCTTGGGAGAGCAATGCACGCAGAAAGACTTCCGCAGCAACAGCTGCTCCTTCCCAGAAAATGGCAGGTGAGAGAGGTAAACCCAATATTAACGTTGACGGCACGTTGTGTGCTAACATCAAGTTTCAGGGCAAGAGAAATTGCAGAAGAAAGTGAGTAAAGATCCCGCAATGACACTGGTGAACGTCTCAACTGCTGGGAATAAGCGAAGAGCACCGAGAGCAGAGCGCGGACGTGAGACACATCATAATTTACATTTCACAAACCCGGAAGGCATTTAATTACAGTAACCCGCCAGCACGACAGGCATGGAAGAGTCTGACAAACATTACGAATGAAGTCAAAGGTGCTTTCAAGTTCACTAAGAAACAACAGTGTAAACATCCGTGACTTAAAGTTGTTTGATGCAGCCATTAGAAACACCAAAGTTTTCTTCCCAGAAATTTATGGAAGAACCTGGAGAAGTACCTACAAAATATATCATACCAGCTAGTATGTGGTGGCTACGTCAACCCATGGGCGGCGGCCTCAACAGCCAGACTTGGCAGAGGAGAAACACAACAGCCAACCCAGACCAAGCTGCGGTGATATGAGACCTTTGAAATCACTGTCACGTACGCGTAATGTAATACCATCGCTCACGCACCCACTGTATCACCAATATAAACCGCAGGGCGACCGGATACCACGCCCGTGCCATACAGACGTACAAAAACACTTTCTACCTACCAGACCCCCTCAGTTGTATTCACCACCGAGGAACCACGCCTAAACCAAGACCCTTACCACCACAGACAAGCACTACATGATACTGGGGTCCACTTCGTCAGGCAGGACCATATGCTCTCACACTCTGTTTCATTAACACTTAAGAGTAATAGAAATTCTGCCTACCTATAATTGAAGTCAAATTTGAGGGTACTGCATAAACCTTATCCATTTATTTCCTTTTATCTCTATTCTTACAAAATGAAACAGGTATAAACCATTCTCTTTAATCACTCATATCGTAAGCATGCAGGAAGAAAATGGGCATTTCACTGATCAAATCTATCTGAAAAATGTTCACCTACAGTCATAACTTTAGATCCAGAATACTTTTCCTCATATTCTGCATGTAAATACAGACATTCTTACACGATTCCAAGTCGCATTGACGACGCTTAGGAGCTGGATCCTGCGCATGGGTAGGTTTAGTTCACCAAGTTTCACTGCAGGATCAACAACTGCTGCTTTTGGCTTGCACATTTTCCCTTATAATGTCAAACAGAAATTCTCAATATGAGACTCTGGAGTCAGACACCTCACAGGACACAACCCAATACGTTCATGTACGCCAAATCAAAGATACTGAAACAAATCGTCATTGGCCACCGCCTGGGTTTCTAGTCTTATTTGTGTGGTATCGAGCCGTATGGTCTACGGTGTTTACATCAACGTTGCTGGTGCCGTGGTACTTCACCGTTTCTAGCAGTATCTTGAGATGATAATAATCTAATGCCTTTTTGGCTTCGTAAACTGTCAGTGCATTCAATTGGTGATCTGTAGATCTCAAATGAGTATAATGTCTTTCCTTTCGTCATAATCTCTCCACCGGGCATTCCTCGTCTTCGTCCACTGCTTCGCATCTTATTTTTTTTAGCTATAAATTCCTCAGACAAATACAAGTTGGTTAAGTTGTCCATTGTCACATGATAACCCTTCCTCAAGCGTGGTTTCATGAGTGTTAAAGAGACATCAGATAGAAGGTCAATGTGCAGCACTTCGAGTGGGATCTTTGTCCAGATAAGGTTTACCATAACAAAAGTACTTCGATCTCATGTCTGGTGGAAGCCAAAACTTCTCACATTCATCCGGCTATGATATCATATGGCACTGAATAAATGGGCACAACGAACTGTAGGGAAACAGCAGTTCATAGAAGGACAAATCAAAGTTTCGTGCATTAGCAGTATAGGCAGCTCAGTATGAAAGAATTCCGTCTCGGGTATCATAATGAATTCGTCCGTCTGCATTTTTTCTCTACGGGATGCAATACCGTCGGACTCTGTGTACTCAAGATCAAGTTACACTTATGCCTGCTCACTATGTTGTGAAATATATGTGGGTCCAATTCCTTGTCCCATATATGTTTCAAGGGTATGCTGCTTGCAACTAAAACTCTACGACCAATTTGAATCCCTCAGAATTTTTCTACGTCTTCAAAAGCAGTGTAAAAAGTGCTGTCTATACGTTTTCCACAAATTTCAGTACTGTATCGAACTGGTCGTAACACATGCTTACAAGACAATTGAAAACGCATCCCACAGAACTGTTTTATATAATACCATGGTGTGAATATGGTGCGGCACCAGTTTTCTTCTTGAATACATTTCCCACCTATGGTCTGCCTATGTCTCATCTGTAATATATGCCCAAGCCAAACCAATACAAGGCAAGGTGTTGTACTGAGCCAAGTAGTACCTCGAGAAGACAAGGTACGTGACCAAAGATGGAGACCCCGATGTCATCACTGTCATCTAACTCACTGCCTCCATCACAGAACGTTGTTTCTATCTCAAGATCTTGGAGATGACGCATTGCATCTTGAGAGGTGATTCGTCTATTTCTAACAGATTGTCAGTGTCTCTGTGAGACGATGTGGAGCAAGAACTGACAGGTAGCCTGAAATAAATGTCACAAAATCAGGCGCAGTACGTGTCAGAACACACATTCAGAGGGAAGAGTGCAAAAAAACTTTCACATGCTTTATGCACCTATGTGCATGGTCTTAGGGAATGCTGTAGGTTTCTCCAGAATGTTGTAGAATACTCGTATATTCCAGACTCTTTAGAAGTGTTGTAGAATATTCTAAGGTTATGCAAGAGAAATAAACACATACATTCTAGATTGCGGTTATCAATTCTCAACTGGAAGGTCCTTGTAGACATGAGCGAAATTTTGAGATGAAAATTACAATAATGGGAATATTATGCTATAAAAAGATGACAAATTCATGGAAAGTGAGGGGTGTCAGGTCTTTAAATATCTGAATTCAAGGCGACCCCTACATAAAACATGTCATAAATGACCGCTTGGCACTTCTAGTGCTAACATCGTTAATGTTGACCACAAAGCGGCGAATGTCAGTGAAAGTCTACAACGCCACAAGTCTTGAGAATGACTAAGCTCACGCTCCATCATCACTCTCAAAATCATCTCCCATAGCTCGATCACTATTTCTCTGGGCCCTCTCGAGTGTGACAAGGTGTGGATCAATTATAAGCCTTAAGTTGGTACTGAATTTGTTCTCATGTGTTCATGGTATGTGCAAATACATCACATAACAGTACGATAAGTACTGACACAAACAGTATATACATTCTGTTCACCCGCAGAACATGAATGATACAGAAAACGTAACTCACACGAAGTCCAGTTCCCAAGTGCACTTACACGTTATAAATACAGGTTATAAGTCTTGTAAAAAAAATTTCCTGGTGTTAATGAGTGTCGACCAACTGGTGGTCCTGTACGAATACCTCCATCTGTGTGACGAAGCAGGTGGTGTGATAGACCATCTTCACCACTTACCTCCCATCTCCACACCCAGCACACCTCCCACTGACCTTGTTTCGAAACCAAGACATCGACCCCGACTGCAAAACAACTCCACATGAATGAAACTTTAAATCATCATCAGAGTTCAAGCTACTAAGTGCAACATCTTCCTCGGATCATTAACTCGGATGTAATACAACGAGGTATCTCTCGTGCCACATACCAGAACGCTTGGACAGAGTCACTTCCTGGAATGAAGCCTTGGAGTAGGCTTTTCTACTGCGGAGACCCAAGTGACCACAGCCAGACGTGCGGGATTCCAGGCTCCAGAGGACTCGTATACGACATTATCTACAGTTTTGGTCAATTATCCATAACGTGTGCAATTTCCCCTCTGGTTACCTCGCCCCTCATATTCGTGCCTCTTCCACACCACCTTTGACAATACTAACTGTACCCGTGCTTCCTTCACATCACCCCTCCCGAACATCTCTCACAATGTTGACTGTACCCATGCTTCCTTCAAACCCTCTTTCAAAACGTTAACTGTAACTATGCCGTTCTCACACTACCTCTCACACTGGTGCCTGTACCCGTGCCTTTCCCAAACCACCTCTCGCAATGTTAACTGTACTCGTGTCTTTCCCAAAACCACCTAAAGAATGGTAGAAACTATTACCGTCCTCCATACAACAGATAATCTTGTCATAGACCATCAGGTCTGTTATCTGTCATTTCAATGTACTCACTTCGTGGAGCTCCATGACAATCGAGACACTCCTTCGTAAGATATCCTTCCGACAGCCAAATAAGAAGGATGTGTAGTCCTGTATCCTGCACCAACAACTTGAGCATGTACCTCCAAGTGTTTCATCAACAATTGTTGAAAAAAAATGAATTACTGGTAAAAAAAATCGCGTTTAAAACTGTCGTTTCAGATTTTTCGCTAGCATTTTGTTGGGTGCTAAATTTGACAAATACTATAATGCCCAAATTTACGCTTTTTGAGGACATTTGACAAAAAAAGTCAGATCGTAGATCTGATATATGCATCGTGTAGGGCAAGTAAAATGATATCTTTGAGCCGTGCCACATTCTATTAACCTGGCAAACATCGCCAAGTAATGGCCAACAAATAGCTCACATTACGACTTGATCTTGCGTACTGTATGGGGCCGAAGAAAATGCATGTTCACTGTGTTTTGTCTTAATTACCTGAGACTGCAAGGAAGGGCCCGAAATATACATTTTCGGGTTGTTGCCTTTTGACCCCATAAAGTCCCTTAAAAAATCTAAATAAATAAAATTTCGTGTAGGTGTATTGTCAGTCGGCCCCATAACGAACGAATGGCACAAACATTGGCTGTTCGGAAAAAGCAGGAGGAGGACGAGGAAGAAAAACACAGCAAAAAACACGAAGTCTCCATATGATGAGATGCATAATGATAATCAAGAATGACGGGACTACGCACTGCAATAATACAACGCCTGTAAAAAAAAAAGAAATCAAATCTCTGGACTGTACAAGGCAGACATCGCTAAGAGCGGTCTAGAGTTTCCAGTGTTGTAAGCCTCAGATGTCGAGGAGATATGCGTCGTAAATATGATCCTCCAAGACAACTAGGGTTGTCTTCGTCTCGGACGCAGGGTTGGCGTTCGGATATTCACATCCCACATTCAACTGCTCCTCATCAACTCGTCTGTGCTTGTCTGCTTAGTGTCTGCACATTACCTATCTTGAAAGGTTTCAGTGAAGACTCCACTTCCATAAGTTCGGTAAGTAGAACTTAATAACTTAACATTAATGCTCACATCAAAGGTTTCGCGTTGCGGTGTGACCCTTGGCCTAAAACACTTCCCCAGCATGTTATATAATCCAAACGTAGTGACGTCGTCATTTCACGTTCGGATACCCAAGACCCTTGGTAGCTCTCCAAGATGTCTCTGGTAAAAGTTAGGAATCCAGGTCAACAAAAAGATACCTGCAGTGTACACCATCCTCCTGGTATAAGAAATGGAATGCAGGGTGAACGAATGATGCCTCTTGTTATTATGAGTCCACGAATCCCAGGAGTAAGCGCCACGGACCAAACACAACACGGGAGTGAGGGAAGAATGCGGTACGGACCGTACGACCCAACCGCCACAACAGGCCTCAACATGACACAGCAAGCGTGCAGGGACCCGTGCAACAACAGGCTGACAGAGAGCATGGCAGCCGAGGAAGTGGAATAAACAGGAAGAACATGTACTAGGAAGCAACAGCAGCAGCAGCAAGAGCAAGGCTCCATGTTCTGCTCGGTGATTCTTCCTACTGTAATTTCAGTCACAAAAACCAGTGGGAAGCTGGTGTGTTGCCGCGGGTCACTAATGGGGCCGCCCCGCCAAGCCGCCAACTGTGACGCTGCCATCTTTATCCTCGTAACTTATACCTTCACACACTGGTCTCAACTCCAGCCGGTCTGCCCACACCCGCACACACACACACCATATGACGCGACTCGCACATTACTCATATATAACATTATGAAATGTTTTGAAACTGTTCATACAATCTTTGCGCGTTAACTCCAAACTGACCTTGAACATGTAAACAATCAAAACCAAAGAAAAATGAGTTTCATCTACTCCAGTAATGTTTTCTGACCTACAAAGTCTACTTACAGCTTTTACAGAATACGGACTGAACAACTGGCGCTGAGTTTAATCCCCTGAGAACCATGGTTCGGACCTTGACTAGGTACAATGGCCTAAGAATATTTGCTCTGACCTTAAAAGCTCAGGTCAAAGGCCAAACTATCATGCTCATAGGTCGTAACGTCATGCTCATGAGGTCACATGTTGAGTTTCGGCAAATAAAAAATGAATTTAGAGAACAGCCTAGTTTTAAAAATTCGAAAAGTGTAAAAAACAGTACTTTTTATCTATGCCAAAGTACTCTGAACCCGACAAAGGTCTTATATACAAAGACAGCACGTGTGGTCTAAGAGCTCTTTTAAGTACCCGAATAAAGTGTTCAAGGTCTTTCGAGAGATGATCATAACTTACGTTCACGGCCTCAATGCCCCCGGCAGTCGACAAACCTTAGTGAAGCCGAAATAACCTACCATCCAGCCGACTGAGGCAACTTACATAACATCTCTCCAGGTCTTCCAGGACTACACAGAAACTCCAGCACAAAATAATAAATCTAGTGTCCTTGTTGAAAACAAGAGTATATTAAGAAGTAATATAATAAAGCTTGCACCAGCGGTGAAGTGGTGCGCGTCCATCATAAACACGGTGGACGTAGGTATGTTTACCCGGGACCCTGAAACCCACCCATCCTGGTAATCTCGTATGTAAATGACTGAGGAGCTGGTGTGTGGGATGACAAGGCGACGACGCCCCGACACTACAAACAATACGGTTTTTCGTA
>JAUTXX010319964.1:0-13702 GCA_032273605.1 Panulirus laevicauda | reverse complement strand
TGGGTGGGTTGGGCCATTCTTTCGTCTGTTTCCTTGCGCTACCTCGCTAACGCGGGAGACAGCGACAAAGTAAAATATTATAATTTATTTCAATAATTTTGGAACAAGAATATTGGAATGTGATCATAATTGATGCAAAGGCTTCATTCATTAATCATAAGATTAAGTTTGAAGATGAAATCTTGTCATAAATTTATATTAGTCTGAGGAGGAAATGTTGGTCTTTATTGTTAAGTGTTGGGGATGTGTTTTTACTGTTTCAAATGAGTTAGCAATTCCTCCTTTTGTTTCAAATGAGGTAGCAGTTCCTGCGGCTCAGAAAAGAATTTGGCCATCATAAATGTTTTTTTAGATTAAAGCAGATTAACTGATACTTATTCAAATATTCAGAATTGTATCATGTCATAAAGACATAAGAAGTCCATCACTTTGTTTTCATTATCTTGAGCTCTTTTCACATTTAAAAGGGTAGATTAAGTACTTGGCTTATGGCTTCTCAGTTTATTTGTTTCCTTTACTTATGTTGAGCATGTAAAAGTGATCATAGGCTTGCACAATGAAAGTCCTTTTTAAGTTTTCCAGTTGCTCACTAGATTCATGTCAAATTTATCAAATGTGGGCATTCACATCTCAGCCCTCCATCTCAAAACAAATCCATTGGCCACAATTAAAATCATTCCCGTGACATCCTCATCTGAGATAACAGTGGCCAAAAACAAATTTATTCACTGCAGTGGCCCAACTTCTATGGTCATCCTCCTGTTTTTACCCTCAAATGTATTACTTTTTATCCACCAGCTCGTCATCTGCTACACATCCTACACTTGGCATATGTAAATGTGACTAATGTGTGTCTTTTTAGGAGGTGTATCACCATCATCTCCTACAACCCCGTCAGGTGGGATGGCCCCTGCAGTTGGAGGAGGCATGGTAAAGGATTCCCCTATGTTGCTGCAACAAATTGCAGACCTTCGAACAGCTCTCAACCATGCTACAGCTGCCAGTCATTATGCCACAGCACACCGCATGCATCGGCAGCTGGCTGCCTTAAAACCAATCAAGGTTTATTATGTCATGTTTTAGTGCAATTGAGAATTCATTTTGCCTTGTAAGGTATAATGATAATTGAAGACTTCTCATTTGATTGAAGAACACATGATTGAAGAACTCTTAATGTGTTTGAGAAATTTATGTTCCTTGAGGCATTATATTTTTACAATTTCCAAGGTTTTAAGGTAACAAGACACTTTGTGTGTGCGCTCCTTTCCTTTAGATTTCACTTGCATAACCATCTCAATTTCATCACCACTAATTTTTCTTGTTATAACTGATTTTGACTTCAAGATTTTTTTATTTTTCCCAGGGATTCTATAATTTCATAGGACACTTCAATAGTTTAACAATTGTTAGTTCTGGGTACCACATAGCATACCATATAGCATGGAATGCCCTCCCTTAATTGAACTGCTGTTTAAATGCATGTATAAGTGATTGAGTTTAAAAATGCAGTAAATATTGGAAATTGGTATTATAGAATTCAGTTAAAAAAAATATTTTGTGTTTTTAGGTACAGAAATTAGGTCTTGCTGGTGAAGAGAAACGAGATATGGGCAAAGATGAGGATGACTTAGAAGAAAAACGAACATTAGATCACATCAACCACTTGACACGGCGAACGACTCAGATTCAAAGGGTAATAGCTCCTTACCATCTTCTGGGCTGGGAAAATTTGAATAAGTATGTGTTGAATGGATTGACATTGTTACAAAGATAGTGCTTTAACTTAACTTAGAGCACCATTGGCAGGATGTGCCTTATCATAGTATATATATTGGTTTTCACTCATTTTACAGCCCTAGAATAGCTATTAAAGGTGCTCTCACCCTGGAGGTACTTCACTCATGAGGATTGGTTTAAGGGCTAATTTGTGCAAAAGAATCTTTGACATTTTCAGTGTGTACTGTACCTTTTACATGTAACGTAAACCAATCTTTTTCATTATTTTGTAGCATTTATTATCTGGGAAATGTCTTGAACTAACATTGGCCACAATTAAATGAACATTAAATCTAGATTATGGAATGGACCAAGCTGCAAAGAAAGATGGATGCAACTCATGATCTCTGTGTGGCTTTATAATCACAACCTTGTTATAGTGTTTATGTGCAAACAGAACTGTTGCTTAGTCCTACCCTGTGTTTGACTATATGCATCATCTTTCCATAACACTTCAGAGTTTAATATTAGATAATGATTGGTTTGTTTTATTATCCAGGAAGTGAATTCCATGATTACTGGCGTTAAGGTTGTAGATCTGAGCAGTCGTCGACCAGCTACTGTACCTGCAACTGACTCAGCCTCTCCTGCACACCACCTCATCAACTATAATAACAAACTTAACCGGCTTCGTTCTGAGATTGCATTACTTCAGGTACAGTATAAGTTTAGGAACCATATAAGGTGTGGATGCATGTACTCACAAAGTTATTTTATTGCATAGCATAGTTATTAGGGCATAGCACCCCATGCATTAAGTCACTTGATTTCCTTGACTGGGAACACACATTAGTGCACAGACAGATGAAAGATTGAAGATGAGGAGGATATACAATGATTACTGGAAATAACCAACAGATGTACCACAACTCAACTGAGAGAGGCTGTGGAACAGTAGATGATGATCTTTGGGTTGGTATAAGGGGAAAAATCTTTGGGCTGGTAGAAGGGGAAAAGGATACTAATGTAGGGGAATATATCAGGAGACTGATGTGATGAACATGCTAAATGGAAGTCAAGATATAAAAGCAGCTTGAAAAATCAATAGATACAGGCAAGACCTTAAAGGAAGGCCACCAATATACTTGCCATAAATGAAGAGTTCAAAGGAGTGGTTTTAAGGAGTGACATACCAATGCAGTCTTGCAGTGTTCATAGTATTTTCATCAATGATGTGCTTTTTCTCGTAATTCCTTTACTCCCACTTATCTGTCATTTGATTTCATTTTCTTCCTTTTTTCTAAGACTTTTCATGCTTCCTTCCTTCCATTATGTATAATTGCCAGGTATCTCATGTGTCATAGGAGGTGACTAAGAGGGGCAAGAGTAGAAGTCTGGAAATCGTCCCCTCCTATATTGACCTCCTAAAAGTAGGAAGGGATGATGGAACCAAGAATGAATTTTTCCTTGAAGTCTTATGTTCCTGAAACTGCCTTACAAAACAGGAAGAGATGAACAGGAGTGAAAGAAAACAAATCAGTGTGTGTAAATAAATTGAAAGCCTGCATGCCTTTGACACGCCTCATATGCATGGAAACACAGGTAATGGTAAATAGGTGGATGAATGTATTTTTATTTCAGTTTAAGCAAGGAACACTCTTCATAGCTGTGGACAGGCAAACATGAAGCATTTCTGTGGGGGAAAAAAATTTCAGTCTCACTTCTGGATTTTCATTTCATGAAGATGTGGAGATGATCTGTAGATGAAATGTTTGGAGAAGATTCTGCTTGTGACATCTTATTGTGATTATACAAAAAGGCATATTTAAGAAAGGTGGGTGGATATCAAATCTTTTGTCCATGCATCTTGTGCTCGCTTCTCATTCTTATTCCAAATTCTATTAGTTGATAAATTTTATTTCTTAGGATGAACTCACCCGGATGTTGGCTGCTAGTAAACCTGGAGGCAGTGTTACCACAGCTTTCTCAACCTTCCCATCTCCACAGCTCACTAAGGTATGTTGGTTACAACCCAAAGACCATTCACTCCTGTAACAATCTTCAGACTGAACTGTAAGTTTGATATATGTAGTATAATCCAGTCAGCATTAGTTAATTTTCAGGTTTTGAAACTTTGCCACCTGCAGTATAGCCAAGAAACTTAGCCAAGTTTTGTTAACTTCTAAAATGATGAACCAGGAATGGAGTAACTATGTATTAAGAGTACTGTCTGTGGTCAGAATCACAGACAGTTGTATTGTCGGGAACTGGCCTTGACATTTATATACTCTAGCAAAGGCAAGATTGTACCATTGGCTTCTCTTTCACATCTATCTATCTATATCTCTGATGCCTGTTCCTTCCAGGAACTCTCCCAAAGGGGTGACCACAGCAAAAGTCTCAATAACTGGGGAAACTCCAAGTGCCACTTCTTAGCCTTTAGTGCCTCACCCTTAACAGGCCTCTGGCAGAGGGAACTCCAGCACAGTGTTTCCAGAGGCTCCTATCTAATGTTCCTACCAACTGCTTTTACCTAATGTGTCTCAGCAATTGAAGACATTATTGCAAAGAAGTTTTTCTAGTTTTTAAGTTAGCTTTCAAAACAAGTGATATATTTTATCTTTCAAAACAAGTGATATTCTATGAATATCAAAGTAGATTAATGATATCAGATTATTTTGATAGATAGCTAGACCATTGACATGACTAGAGTTCCTGTCCTTTTATAAAGACCCTCAAGTTCTCAGATATCCTAGAAGGAACACTTGGACAGTGAAAATTTATATCCTTTATCTGTTGTTAGTGGACTCCATCACAGTGGGTAACACCTTGAAATAGAAGTCACATATGATTGGACTGTATTGTAGTCAGTGGATGAAAATGAGTACAGCATCCTTAAGAACATTTGCCCTGCATTGGAGCACATTTTCCCCTAGTCCTGCATCAGGTGCAGCCCAGAAGTTGCATTGCCCAGTAAAAGGGGTTCTAGGATTACTTAAAAGAATAATATTGATGATAATTATAACAGTAACAGTATTTTTGCAATTAACAGGTATTGGCTGAACAAGAACTGGTGCATGTTGGGCGTGTGAAAGTGCCAGGAGCATCCAAGTCAGCATCAGGCGACCCTGTGCAAGTAATTCTCCAACCTGATCACCTCAAAACTTTACACCTCTGCCTGTTGAAGTAGCTGTCATGTTTGTGGCATTTTACAAGTATGAGTGACATTGAGCTGTCATCATGCACCTCTAATGTGCTGCTTCCATCAGTCCTTGGTATACAAGGTGAAAAAACACTTGTGATATGAAAATTTCTAGTGTAAATACCATATATGGATAACTTATTTTGCATACTCACTTCAGGAGGGATATATAGGTTGTATGCTTAAACTATCTCATTTACTCTTAGCTTTGTACATTTAACTCTGGAAAAAGCTGGTTCTTAAAAGTATTACCTATTTTTATGATACAGGAGAGGTGAAAATACCCTAAAAATGCTTATGAATTTACTCAGTTATTTCAATATCAACAGCAAATAAGTTTGGCAGTGAACTTAGCAGCTATAATGTGGCAATTATAGTTATTGGCTACTGAAGCTGAAATCTTCCATTTTAATAGTGTTAGGTTCAGCTGGTATTTAGCGTAAATATTTAAGATAAGACTGTATTTCATTATTTGTAAATTTATTATCATTAAGCTTTATGTATTGCTTTAATTATATGGTAAATAGTAACTGGCAATCCACTCCCAGTCAGTTTATTATCTGGTACTAGTATTAACCCTCAAACACTGGGGAACATGTAGAAAGTTGTTTCCAAAATGAACCATAAGCAAGTCAGATTTGTATTTAAAATAATTGAGAGTTAAGACTGCTGCTTGGTGATAAATAGCTTGTAGAAATGAAATCTTGACATGTGAGGCAGTGCATTTATGTCCTGTGATGGACCACATTTCTCTCATTCCAGCATTGTATGGGAAAATTTAATTACTTGGTTTAATGGGAGAAGACCTAAAAGGGCTCCCCTATATTGGTGCTGTAATTTTGTGTGTGATTCAGGGCTTAAGTAAATATTTTAGTTAGCAACTTTATCAGTGCAACAGTTGTTATTCTTTTCTCTGAACATTTCAGTGATCATTTGGAAAAGGAATCTTTGGGAATTGATATGTACAATTGAAAGAGTGACCAAATTTTAAAAAAGTCTAAATGGGAAAAATATAAAATCAGTTCACTGCCTGTTGAATTTAGATAATGATTGGCCTTTGAAGGAGCTACCAGTAAACTGTTTGTAAATCTTAAAGCTAAATATTTCACTCGATTCCAGTTTAAGGTGCCACCAGTGTGTTAAAGTTCATGCATGACCTGTTGCGTAATCTCCATGTATTGTTGCAACACATTTCCTTGTGTGATCCCAAATAAAAATTGATCTGGGCTTGTTGTCAGTTCCCTAGGTTTCAGTACTTTGGCTTTAACGCAGGCATTGTGGTTGCCTTCTATTTTTGCCGAAAGAAACTACAGTTAAATGTGGAATGAAAGAGGCCTGCTAATTGGGTCACTAGAAGCAGGATGACCCACAGGAAAATATTTCCGTAAAGCCAGTATAATCAACCCTGTAAAGTGAATCTGTAACAGGCAATATATGTGGCTGAAGATGAAACATGGTCCCAGTAATCAGCTGACATGTCATGTAATTTAACTTACATTGATATCTAGATCTAGATGATTATAGATATACTGCTATTCATAGAAGTAAATTTGACATCTGCCCACCTAGCCAGTACAGAGTTGGGGCTGAGAACCCCCAGCTGTGCAAATTAACCCTAACAAAAAGGTGTTGTGACCCCAGACAAAAGTGAGAATGCATAGTACTTTTTCAAGGGATGCATGTGTATGTTAGAGATGGAAATGCAAGAGGAATGAATTTGAGAATATAGAATTTTTTAATGCTTTTGGGAAAGAGATTAACTTTGTCTAGGTTTGCGTAAAATGGAGTTGAGTGATATAGATTTCTTTTTGTGACATAAAGGGAGGGATGTAAGATCAAACATTTTAGGTGGAATACAAAAGGTTGAGAGTTGTGGGAATTTTAATGAAAAATTAGTAGACTCAAAACTTAGGTAGACTCATGAATATTATTCTAAGAAATCTTGGTAGATTGCGATAAAGATTGCTAATACTTACATACGCATCAGGAAGCAGAGTAAATATTAGGAATAGTGTGAACCGGAGTCATTTTGTGTGAAGGTAGAGGCACCAGTGGCAAGTTGATGAACTGACATGTGTAAGGTGATATGATAGTGCTTATTTTAGTGTGGAAGCTTTTGTTTACTGCAACACACTGGACATTGGTCAGGTATATGTGGTGTAGTATGCTTGTAATCGACCCAATATAAAAGGGAACACTGATGAAGATTGTTGCAACTTTTATCAGGCCTTTAAATAACGAACTTGGGATGTTATAAAAAAAAAATTAGAATCAAGTTGTGGCAAGGGAAACACACTTTTTAACTAATAAGGGAATATAAATAATGGCATGATTAATATATTTGTGATACTGAAGGCTGAAGCCAACTGCACCGATTTTAATTTAGTTGGTATAATATATAGGTTTTCATTCATTGCAATAAAATTTTGAAAAAGACTTGCTGACACTGTTTCCAAGTTAATATTTTTCATGTCTATAGCTCTGAAGTGGCGCTCAGATTATACAGAACCTCTACAGCACTAAGTTTATTGTCCAACTTTTTAAATTTGTTTTGTAATTTTCTTTATGGAATTCCCATCATCGTATACTCCAAGAAATGGTAAATTGTCCATCTTAATGTATCTTTTTAATCTGTATTGCCAATTCATTTCGATTAGCAAAGACGAATTCTGTTTATGAGATGTGGCTTTGAAAATTAATTTTGTGACTCTGGTGCACAACAATGCAGGTAATAAAAATTATGTATGGACACAACCCAAACCGTAAGCTTTGGCAGTTGGCAAGATTTTCCCCGGTATCATTTGCATGTGCGTTAATTTTTAAGCCAATGTTTATAGCTATAGCTATCGCATCAGCTCACATCCTGATAATTCTATAGCAAGTATAGAACTGTGATATTCAAGGTGGTGGGTGTGCACAAAGCTAAGGAGTTTACAAGTCACACTGAGGTTGAACAAGTCACATTTCAGGACCTTTCATTCTTTTCTTTTATGGTAATTGAATAGTAAGTTATGTATAGTGTGGTGTCATCCCTTTACATATTATTGTATGTTTTTTATCAAGAACATTAGTACTAGTGGGTTACTGTGTTCCATTGTGTTTTGATATGCAAGATAGTTACTAGTGAAACCATTTTAGATAATTTTGAAATTTAATATTTGCAAGTGTAAAGTATTTACAACACCAAAGATATTTTCAGAACTTTTATTCTTTATTTGATGGATAGTGCTGTACCATTTTCATTATCGTGCATTAAGTAAGCATGATCATGATTGCTTTAAAATTAATAAATACTGCTTTACCTTTTAATAAATTTTTAAATTAGTTCTTTAAAATTTCTAATTATTGTACATTCACTGGGCCATTTCACACCTTTTACAGTGCTTTTCCTTTGAATAAAGGAAAAAAAAAAAAAGCTTTGCCCAGTCATCAAGGACAACCTGTTCCCATGTTAAATTACATATGAAATGCATCCACTGACACACTTTCAGCATATTTCAGGTGTCAACCTCATTATCGCCCTTTTAACATGACCACATACATATCAAATAGTGTTTGATAATCAAAACTTAACCAAGTTATGGTGGCATGTGCATGTGTGGGCATGGACACCGAAGCAGCAGAACAGTTTTCCTCAGTTAATTTCTTATTTCAATGCAGGCCTTGACTTTCATTAGAATAACATTGGGGATCTTACCAGATCTTATTTTGCTGAACAATAAGTTCTGAAGTGCACAGTATTGAGAACCTGCACTCTGCTGTCTTTGAATTGAACAAAATCTGGTAAATTCCTTCATGTTTGGGGAAAAATGCACAACTTACCATGAAAATATTGTAAGGAATAAATAAAACACAAACATTAAACAGTATTTAATTGCAATCACTGGGCTCTATATTATCAATGGCAATTCTATCGTAATCTAAATACATTTCTCTTGAACATGGAGTGTCAAGCTGCATAAACATTCATAACATTGAGTAAATGCCTTAAAACTGTTTAAGGTATCTTTGGTGATATAGGAAACTGAAACAAAATATTTAAACAATGATAAGCATGAGAGTAAAACAACTATACCATCACAATCATTACACGTTGGTCTAAATTTCGAGAAAGAGCAAATCAAGCATCAAATTTCTAAATAGTGACAAAGATTCTCATTCTGAACCATGTGATAATAATTACTTCAAACAAAACCGAGGTGCCAAATACATTAACACCAAACCTGTGGAAGCTCTCATCTTGACAACCATTATATACATGAAAACAACCACAACTTGGCCCAGACCTTTTAAATAATACTTTAAACATTTCATTTATCCGCATTTCAAATTAAGACCAAAGTGGTTATGGAAGGAAGGAGTGAAAGAAGTTCTGAGGGATCAGGGACTGAACACGGAAGGATGTAAGGTGTGCACAAGACATGGTACACTGGAGCAATGTTGCACACTGACGGCAACATGCTGTCAATGCACTGGATCAGGACATATGAAGCAGCCACGATTGGATAGGATTATAAAATTTAGGCTTATAAGCCAAGTACTGGAGGCAGCAGCCAGGAAAAACCACAGAAAAGTCTCTGGGGTCGGGTTGTGAGTAGGGGGGGGCCTGTGGTTCTGGTGCATTTCACATGAACTGCTAGAAAATGGATGTGAGCAAATAAGGCCTTTTCTTTGACTGTTCCTGGCATTACCACATTAATGAACAAAATGGTAAGCATTAAAATATAGACACATACATCCCTGGGAACATGGGATAAAGAATATTGCCCTAACATCTGCATATCAAAGGTGCCCACGAAGGGCAGAAGAGGGGAACTGAAAATCCATCCTGTGTTACAGTTCTTTTCACAAGAAAATAACAGGAAGGAGCAGTGAGGACAATTTTCTTCTAAGGCTCATTCATCTGTTCTAACACTACCTCCTTCCTTCATGTGGGAAATGGCAGACACATATGAAAAAATAGATACATAATCAGAATATTGAATATATTCAAAACTTATTTTCTCAAACAAATATTGGAATCAGTTATGGAAACTACTGAAGTTATCCATTTACAATATTTTTTTTTTTCACTTTCATAATATATATCTTGAAGAAGGCTCCATCTCTTGTCCATACACATAATTATACATTCGTATGTCAGGGTACCTTAATGATAAAAAAAAAAAATTACCCTCAAATGAACCTGTAATACAGTATCATGAGCTTCCTAAAAAAAAAAAAAAGAAACTTACCCTCAAGTGAACCTGTATTACAGTATCATGAGCTTCCTACTTTCAAAGAATGAAGGCACATGCAATATCTTGCCCAAAATTTCCATTATTAGATCGCTGTATGCCATCTGAAGTTGAAGATAACAAAACTTCATAATGAATTATTTGCTGAAGAATTCTGCAGATTACTTGCACTTGCTTACACATAGAATTATGATTGTAAGAAGGATACAAGCAAGCTCTTTAATCAAGTACACACAACTGATGACAAGAAAAGTGGCAACAGACAAAAAAAACCCACAAGTCTGAGGAAATAATGCAAGACAAATGAACAAAAAATCCAAAGAATACGCATTCATTTCTCAAAAATTACGTATACGCAGAAAAAAAAACCCAGCTACCATCCTGTACATCTACATCTGATAAGCAATTTCCTGTACTGGTAAATGTGAGAAGAAATTTAAAAACAAAATACCACATTTTTTTTACCACAAAAATATGGCAATTACTTATTTCACTGTTTACGACATAAAATGCCACCCTCATCAATTCATGCCTTTTGAATAAAAATTATCAGCAGCATTAGTTTTAGGGGTGGAAATATTTTTGTTAGGGGGTGAACATTAGGTATCAGAAACTCTGCAGCTCGTCATACACCGTTTTATCTAGCACAGTGTTATAAACAGTCTCCTTCATGCATATCCATCCTTTAACAGTTCCAAAGACTTCCCTACATTTTAAACTCTCAACAGAATATTTCATCATTTTCGTGTTCCATCTCATTGTTAGTCTGCTAATTCCCTTTTCACTTTTTTCGTGTGTGTATCTCACTCTTTCAGCATCAATTTTTTTCCATATGCCTAAAACACCTAGCCACTTTCGTAACCACTCATTTCTCAATTTCATTCTCCCCAGAGGTTCTCACATTTATTTACTATTCCTCCTCTACATCCCACCTTTAAAGAGACAGAAAAATACTGAGGCATCAAGTGATTCTCTAGTCCCTTGATGGTTATATTTTGCAAATGTCTCAAAACTTGCTAATCCTATTGTGTGAGCAAGACAGGGTTTCTTGAATAATACGAGTTTGCATGTGTGAAATTATCTACATGCACATTGCGAGAAGGGAGATCTCTCCTTGTGCTACATCTCAAACTTTCTTTACTACCTTACAACTTTTAAAATGTTTGCATATTTTCTACATCTGCAGTCTCATCACTTGGCTTATTCCATGCATCTAATACTCTACTACTTCAGCAATTTTTCTTTACGTCTTTTCTAACAGGCTATTTATCTATTCATCTATCTCTGATGCCTATTCCCTCCGTGAACTCCTTCAAGGAGGTGGCCATGACAAAGTCTCCATTATAAGTGAAACTCAAGTGCCTCACCCTTAATAGGCTGCCAGCAGAGAGCAACTCTAGTTCAGCGTTTCCAGAGGCTCCTACGTAATGTACCTACTAACTACTACTCCCTAATGTGTCTGTCTAATGTTCCAACCCATTACTTCTACTTAATGATCCAACCAATACTTCCACTGACTACTACTATTTTTTTTTTTTACCAAATGCTCCTGCCTACTGTTCCTACCGACTACTATCTAATGCTCCTACCATTTGGGAAAAGATAGGGCTAGCGCATAGCACTCTATAAAAAAAAAGTTACGAAGAGAAGTGTGAGTTATGTGTTGTTATGGGATGTGTGTTATATGTAACAAGGAGACATTGTATATTTGTGAACAGAATGCCAGCAGTCCATGTGTGGGTGAGGCAGAAAGAAAAGACAGCCACTTGGGTAAGAGTAGTACAGCTTGACAATCACTGAAGTGCTGGCTCACTACGCAGCTGTCGCTAACCCTCCAAATACCCAGGTAGGTAGTACTAGTAATGTACCTCCCTAGTCAGTGGCTGCCTACCAGCTACTGCCTACCAAAAGAGCACAATAATACCAAGATATTCAAAACATCAAGGTAGGAAAAGACATCACAAACATTATATGCTCCATTATAAAAGTGCTTAATACCATGGATGATGATCTCAGGCCACTGCAATGCATGGAATTTCTTGAAAAAAATAAGAATTCTTCCCCGTACAACTCTAACACAGTTACTGATTTGAAAAAAAAAATATATATATATATAGATTTGTATGTTAAACCTACACTCCTCAAACCTCTGGTATTAAGCACTTGCTTGCCATGTCTCTAATCAGTCGAAAATCACTAAATTAAATCATGTCATGATAAATATTTTTTACACAGCATGAAGCATCAGCACTGTATACCCGTCTTGTCATGCACCATTTTCCACTCCTCTCCTGGGTTATATCACCATAAGCCACTGTCTCTATCCCAGTTCCTAAGAACTACAAAGCATCCTATTCCTCCAACAAATACCAGTATATAAGAAGTGCATTTAATATATGAAAACAAAATTATCAGTTACAATATAACTGATTTCCTCTCTGCTAAACAAAAACATCTTACTTTCAATTTGTGCACAAGTGTGACTTCTTCACAAGACTATACGTAGTCTAAGCTATAAGAAGTACTTACCTTATAACACTTTCGACTAAACTCCCAACACAAGCAAGTCATACTTTCGAGTATGCTCTGGTGCACCAACAATCTCGTCAACATTAGAAACATAAATTCAGTATATCACAAGACCCCTCATGCCTTAGGTACAACTTCCACGCCCAAGCCACAGAATACCTACCCCTCAACCTTCCTGCACTCTCTCCACCAATACAAGCATACATCACGCTTCTTGATCTATGATCCTGACCAGTGGATGTGGCTGGCTCTCTGGGCACTGCTGTGGAAGCAAGAGTCTGTCAATTACAACTTATACAGCTTTGTAATTTTAAATTCTCATGGCTTTTGGAGTCTCTAACAAAATGAAGCACTAGACTTTTGAAAGTTCAACATATGGTATGCTCCTGTCACAGCCAGGGAGATGGTTAATTAATACCATCTTGTTATATTTCTGAAGTGAAAATTTTTGCAATACTAAGAATACAGCAACTTTGCCTATTTCACTCGACAGCATCCTTGATTTCAGAGAAGTTACATCCTCTTAAGCTAAAGATCATAAAGAAAGTGTATTAAAAGTTTTAGTGATGCTGATGATCTAGTAAGTGCCTAGTAAGGCAATGAAATTTATCCGCATCATGTTAGCAAGCAAAACATTTAACTCTAATAATATCTTTGTATTTCATTATTAACTCACCCCAGAGAATATAAAATTATGGAGTTGAAATTATCTACTGCAGTTAGGATACATCCAGTCAACTTAAGTTCCACAAGCAATTTCCTCTGACAGTATAAGGGATCTGGATCTATATGTATGAACTAATGCTATTGACATCGAATATGAGCATCCTTATGCTTGCTCTACTTAGTATCTAGGATTCTATGCTGTGAATTAATGAACCTTCTGGATAACAACTTTCAAAAACATAAAATGAAGAGAATTAAGTACTTTTGATATGTTATTTACTTATTTATTTTGCTTTGTCGCTGTCTCCCGCATTAGCGAGGTAGCGCAAGGAAACAGACAAAAGAATGGCCC